>PVKE010026271.1:0-22429 GCA_004027555.1 Craseonycteris thonglongyai
TACCACGTCTTCTTTATCCAGTTATTTATCAAAGGGCACTTTGGTTGTTTCACATGCCAGGGCCGGGATTTGGGGGGGGGGGGAACAGTGTCTGCCAAGAACTGGGTACTGAGGGAGGAGTGACTAGAAAGTGGCATAAAGGAATATTTTGAGGTAATGAAGCTGTCCCTATATCTTAATTACGGTGTTGGTCTTACCACTGTATTCATTGTCACAACTTATAAAACTGTTGTTGAAAACAACGGGTTCTACACCACGCCGGGGAAGCTTGGATGGCTCAGAAGGTTAAATGCTCATTTTGCAGACCTGGGGACCAAGGATCAAATCCCGGCCCTGGCATGTGCTGACCCATATGCTGAACTGGGGTGTGCTTACCATGCCAGAGGCCCCGAGTTCAGTTCTCACCCTCTGGTTGGGCCCCTGGCTCAAGGTGGTGTGCCTGCCATGCAGGAGGCCTCCAGTGAGGTTCCTGCCCTGCAAGGCCCCACCCAATTTTGTGGAAGGAAAGCATGTCCAAAGCTGATGAAGTACAACTATGGAGACTGCTCTGGGCCCTCCCCCTTCTCTCTGTCTCTGTTTCTCTCTGTTTCTGTCAAAAGCAATAAAATAATCTTAAAAAAACAAAAACAAACAAACAAAAAATGGGTCCATAAGGGAAACAATGTTAAGCCCCAAGTTACTAAGGAGATTTCATTTCAATTTTGGCCTTTCAGAAACAGAATCTTAAACTAATCAAAATCAGGATTGGCCTGATCAGTACTAGCTAGGTTATCTGCCTCATAAACCCCTGCTCCCACCTAAAGAAAAGTGACCGCAATAAAGAACCAGCTTTTTGTCTAAATATGACTTATTCCTGTTCCCTTTTACCTTCACAAGTCTTTCACTTTTGGTTAGCTCCTTGGAGCTCCTTTCTATCTGCTAGGTTGGATGCCACCTGACTCATGAATAACTGAATAAAACCAGTAACATCTTTAAAATTTTATCAGAGAAGTCAGGATGGCTCAGCAGCTTGAGTGCTCACATTTCATCCCAAGGGTCCAAGGATCCTGTCCCAGTCCTGGCCTCAGCCTAGGTGGACCCATATGATGAACTGGGGTATGCTTCCCACCCCAGTTTGGTTCCCAGTGGGACAAGTTTCCCATATGGAAGTCCTCCAGTTTGGCTCCTGCCATGAGTGTGCCTCCTAAGTGGAAGGCTCCCGGCCAGTTTACTGCCCTGTGTGGGCCCTGAGCCCACCTATGTTGAAAACTGATGACGAACAACTATGGACTGCTCTGAGCCCTTGCCTTCTCTCTGTCACTCACTCTGTCAAAAACAATAAAATATATCTTTAAAATACAAATAAGTAAATAAACACAAGTTTATTAGTTGAATTTTGTTTTTAACACTGTACACTAAAAATGGTTAATTTTACTGTATGTAAATTAAACCCTCAAGAGACTTGACTGGGAAAAATAAATTAGGATTTAAAAAACAATCTTCATCTTGCAAGGTAAGTGAAAATAATTATAAAATTTTTGTTAACTTATTTGGTATGCTGGTGTTTTGACTTTCCAAATAGCTATATTTAAATACTCTGGAAAAAAAAAAGAAAAGAAAAGGATACAATGAACATTGGGGTACATATATCTTTTTTTTTTTTTTTTTAATTTATTGTTAAATTTGATGAGGTTACATTGGTTGGTAACAATTAGACAGTTTACAGATGTACAAGTCCACCTCACATCATTCATGCATCGTATTATGTGCCCATCACTCAGTATCAGTTCCCCTTCCATATATCTTTTTGAATTAAGGTTTTCAAGTTTTGTGGGTACATACCCAGAAGAGGGATTGCTGGGTCATATGGCAAGTACATTTCTAATTTTTTGAGGAACCCCCATACTGCCTTCCACAGTGTCAGTACCAATTTACATTCCCACCAGCAGTGTATGTGGGTTCCTTTTTCTCCACAGCCTCTCCAGCACTTGTTATTCCTTGTCTTGTTGATTATAGCCATTCTAACAGGTGTGAGGTGGAATCTCATTGTGGTTTTAATTTGCATCTCCCTAATTCTTTTGCCTGTGGTTTTCCAATTTCCCAGCACTATTTACTGCAGAAGCTTTCTCTTCTCCATTGTATATTTTTTGCTTCTTTGTCAAAGATTATCTGTCCATATATTGTGGAAATAATAACAAGCTGTTTTGAATATTGACTCTTTGCAGTATAGACTGAAGTCAGGGAGCATGATGCATTCAGCCTTATTCTTTTTTCATAGGATGGCTTTGGCAATTCGGGGTCTATTGTGGTTTCATATGAATCTGATGATTTTTTAAAATCAATTTCTCAAAAGAAATTCTATGAAAATTTGATGGGAATGGCATTAAATCTGTATAATGTTTTGGGTAATAATGTTATCTATTTATTTATTATTGTTAAATTTATTGAAGTGACATAGGTTGATAACAATTACATTGTTTCCAGGTGTACAATTCTACATTACATTGTCTATACACTGCATTATGTGCTCACCACCCAGAATCAGCTCTCTTTCTACCACCATATATTTGATGTCCCCTCCTAACTCCCCCCCAACTCTCCCACCCACCTCCCCCTTTACCCTCAGCAAACCACTAAACCATTGATTCTGTCCATGAGCTTTTGTTTCTCTGTTACTCAGTTTTATATTACACCTATGAGTGAGGTCATATGTTTCTTGCTTCTTTCAGTATGAATCATTTGGTTAATAAGATGTTTTCAAGGTCCATCCATGTTGTCACAAATGGCTGTATTTCATCTTTTCTTATTGCTGAGTAGTATTCCATTGTACAAATGGACCACAACTTCTTTATCCAGTCACCTATCAAAGGACACTTTGGTTATTTCCACAAATTAGCAGCAGTGAACAGTGCTGCGATGAACACTGGGGTACATATATCTTTGGGGATTAAGGTTTTCAGGTTTTTTGAGTAGATGCCCAGGAGAGGGATTGATGGGTCACATGGCAATTCCATTCCTGGTTTTTTGAAGAAACCCCACACTGACTTCCATTGTAACAGTACCAATTTAAATTCCCACCAGCAGTGTATGAGGGCTCCTTTTTCTCCCCAGTCTCTCCAGCACTTGTTATTCCTTGTCTTGTTGATTATAGCCATTCTAACAGGTGTGAGGTGGTATCTTGTGGTTTTAATTTGCATTTCCCTAATTGTTAGTGATGTTGAACATTTTTCCATTTATCTGTTGGCTGTTTGTGTCTTCAGGGGAGAAGTGTCTGTGTAGATCTTCTGCTCATTTTTTAATTGGATCATTTACTTTTTGTTGTAGTTGTATGAGCTCTTCATATATTTTAGATATTAGCCCCTTATCAGAGGCATTGTTCACAATTATTTTCTCCCATTCTGTGGGTTTCCATTTTACTTTGTTGACAGTGTCCTTTGCACTACAGAAGCTTTTTAGTGTGATATAGTCCCATTCATTTATTTTTTGCTTTTACTTCCTTTGCCTTTGGGGTCAAGTTCATAAACTGCTCTCTGAGCCCAAGGTCTGCAAGGTTAGTACCTATGCTTTCTTCTATGCACTTTATTGTTTCGGGTCTTACGTGGAGGTCCTTAATCCATTTTGAGTTAATTTTGGAATATGGTGATAGTGTAGAGCCCAGAATCACTCTTTTGCATGTGGTTTTCCAATTTTTCCAGCACCATTTACTGAAGAGGCTTTCTTTTCTCCATGGTAAATATTTTGCTCCTTTGTCAAAGATTATCTGTGCACACATTTGTGGGTTTATTTCTGGGTTTTCAATTCTGTTCCGTTGGTCTGTATGTCTGTTTTTCTGCCAGTACCAAGCTGCTTTGAATACTAATGCTTCGTAGTACACACTGAAGTCGGGAAGCGTGATGGCGCCAGTCTTATTCTTTTGTCAGAGGATTGCTTTGGCTATTCCAGGTGTTTTGTGGTTCCAAATAAATTTTTTTTTTCTAAGATTTATTTTTATTGTTTTTGACAGAGAGAGAGATACAGAGACAGGGAGAAGGGGGAGGGCCCAGAGCAGTCTCCGTAGTTGCACATCATTGGTTTTTCCACATAGTTTCATTCCACAAGTGGGCGCGGGGCTGCACAGGGCAGGAACTGGGCCGGGGTCTCACCCCAGTGAGAACTGAACTGGGGGAGCTCCCAGTTCAGCATGTGGGTCCGCATGGGCCAGGGCCAGGATTCTATCCTCGGTCCCCGGGGCTGCAAGCGAGTGCTTAACCCACTGAGCCATCCCGGCTTCCCCTCCATATAAATTTAATAATCTTTTTATCTATTTCTCGAAAGAATGTCTGTGGGATTTTGATAGGAAGTGTACTAAATCTGTATATTTCTTTGGGTAATATGGCCATTTTAACTATGTTGATTCTTCCAATCCATAAACATGGAATATATTTTCACTTCTTTGTATCTTCAATTTCTTTTAATAGTGTCTTATAGTTTTCTGTGTATAAGTCCTTCTGTGTATAAGTGTTGAGGTACTTTCCATCTATATCCATTTTTTTAAGTGTTTTGATCATAAATGGATGTTGTAGCAAATTCTTCTTCTGCATCAATTTATATAATCGTATGGTTATTTTTTATTTTGTTCATGTGGTGTATCACATTGATCAATTTGCGGGATTCGATCCCCAGGCCCCAGGGCTACAACGCGAGCCCTTAACCCGCTGAGCCATCCCAGCTTCCCCCACTCTGTGTTTTAGCATCCAGCAGACTCTTACTGCTGGCACTCCAGCCACCGGAATGCCTGCCTCCTGCTCTGGTCAACAGCCTTTGCTCTGTTGGTCCCCAGGTCCAGCTGACAGAGCCAAGCGCTGGCAGCAGGATCTTGCTCTCATCACCCGCACCGATCTCTGGCTGCTGCTGGGGCGTCGCTCCGGCCTCTTGCCCCGCGCTCTGGCCACCCTCCCCACGCCCCAGGCGCCGGCTGCGCCCCCCACACTCCCACCCGGGCTCCTCACCACAGTCAGCCCCGCCATCCACCCTGTGCTCTGGCGTCTATGCCTCCACCTCTGTCCGTTCCAGGCCTTCCACCTGCCCAGGTCATTCTGCTCCTGGACCCGCATCCCCACACTGCCACCTCTGTCAGTCTCTCCTTTGCTGGACTGGGGTCGGCCTCTGGGTCGTCACTGGGTGGGTCTCGGGGTCACGCTCCATGGTGGGTCTCCACACGGCTCCCTTTCCTTCTCTCTCACTCACCTCCATTTCTCCAGCTTTATGAATTTTCTTGGGTCTCTCAGCCGAGGCTGTGCGCTACTTAGGGATTCTCTGGTTGGATTTTAGTTGTTTACATTGTTGTCTTTCCAGGCGAGGCTTCAAGAGCTCCTCTCATACCGCCATCTTGATGAGAATGGCCCTTTTAACTATTGTTGATTCTTCCAATCCATGAACATGAAATATTGTTCCATTTCTTTGTATCTTCAGTTTCTTTTAATAGTATCTTATAGGTTTACATGTATAAGGCCTTCATATTCTTTAAGTTTATTCCTTAGTGTTTTATTCTTTTTGTCTTTATCACAAAAGTTATTGTTTTTCTCATTTCTTTTTCTGAAGTTTTGTTGTTTTTATATAAAAATGCTATGGATTCTTTTTTTTTTTTTTAATTTTTTTTTCTTTATTATTTTTGAGAGAGAGAGAGAGAGAGAGAGAGAGAGAGAGAGTTGCAGAGACAGAAAGAGAACTGAACTGGGGGAACTCCCCAGTTCAGCATATGGGTACGCACGGGCCGGGGCCGGGATTCGATCCTCAGTCCCCAGCACTGCAAAGTGAGCGCTTAACCCACTGAGCCATCCCGGCTTCCCGTATGGATTCTTATGCATTGATTTTTGTACCCTACAACTTTACTATATTCATTTATTATTTCTAATAATTTCCTGGTGGAGTCTTCAGGGTTTTCTATATAAAGGATCATGTCATCTGCAAAAAGCAACAGTTTAACTTCTTCATTCCCAATTCGTTTGCCTTTCATTTCTTTCTTCTGCCTGATGACTCTGGCTAGGACTTCCAGCACTATGTTGAATAGCAGTGGTGACAGGGGACATCCCTGTCTTGTTCTCGATTTTAGAAGAAAATGTTTGTTTCTCCCCATTCAGTATGACATTCACTAAGTGTTTGTCATATATGGCCTTTATTCCTGTTCATGGTGACCAAGCCATGGCAACAACCAAAGTGTCCTCTGATAGATGACTGGATAAAGAAGTTGGGGTGCATTTACACATTGGAATACTACTCAGCGATAAGAAAAGATGAACTACAGCCATTTGTGACAACATGGATGGACCTTGAAACCATCTTATTAAGCGAATGAGTCATACTGAAAGAATCAAGATACATATGACCTCATTCATAGGTGGAATATAAAACTGAAAGAAACAAAGAAACCTAAACTCATGGACAGAATCAATGGTTTAGTGGTTTGCTGAGAGTAAGGGGGGCAATGGGTGGAAGAGTTGGGGGGAGTAAGGAGGGGGCATCAAATATAACAGTGATGGAAAGAGAGCTGACTTTGGGTGGTGAGCACATAATGCAATGTAATCTAAAATTTTCCACCTGGAACTTTCGTAATTTTTATCAAACAATGTCACCCCAATGAATTTAACAATTAAAAAAAAAAAAGAAAGAAAATGAAAACTGGAAAAAATAAACTCCAAACCCAAAACTGGGAACAGTCAGAAAACTGCATTCATCATCCAGGTCCCGATGACAAGACCCCAAGAGATGTGTGTGCTCACTGGCAGTATTCACTCAGTCACTCACTCAGGTTACAGTACTGGGTAGATTGTGCTGGCCAACATGGCTTACTGGTTCATATGGTTTGAGGTGAGTGTGGAGTCACTGGGTTGTAGCTCTCCACTCTCTAGTTCCCCCAAATGGATCTCTCAATTTCCTGACTCACCAAAGGCTTTTGAAGCAATATTAAACCTTGGGGTATGACAAAAGGGCTTGTCAGTGTGGATGGGATTTACTACTTTGTATTCTTTTTATACTGCAGACGCTCCAAGTAGTCGGTCTAATCAAACAGATAGTTTATGCAAATTCTTCAATGGAAAAGAAAAGGCATATTTTGGGAGGGTGCACATTTGGTGATCAAATAACTGAAAGCATACTGTAGGAAAAGATCCAAAGTATTAAAAACATCCACAAAAACAAATAAATAAATAAATAAAAATAAAAACAGGTTAAAAAATGTATGCCTTTAGAACACACACAGATAAAGGTATAGTCTTCCCAGTGAATTAGAAAAATTTTCAGTGTTTTTGGCTTTAATTTCTTAAAGTTTTAAAATCATTTTAAATAAAGTCCATTTTGATTGGTTCTTCTAAGACTTCAAGAATATTAGCTAGCTACTCCTGAGGTAAACCAATTGTTAAATATTCAAAATTGTTAATTAAAGGATAAAACTGCATTTACAAATATCAATGTTAAAATTTGCAAAATAGGCTTAAAAACGAAATATCCTATATTGGAATTTGAAGCCAAAAGATCATGGATTCTACATTTTCTAGCCCAACTAGGCCCCAAAACAGTGACTCTTAACACTGGCTCAAATACCTACAAAGCTTATTAAAAGGCAGATTCATGGCTCCATGCATTGTTTACATAATCAGAATCTTAGGAATAGGTCCCAAGAATCTTCCTGTTGAACAAACACTTCAAGACATTCTTATGCACATTAGCACTTAAGAACTTTAATCTTGATCGAAGTAATTCTGCCTTGTTATAGGGATTTTCCAGTATGCTGTTGCTGGTTGAGACTGTAACGGCCAATTTTGAGAAAAAATAGAATTCTACTGCTAAAAGCAACTATACTCTTTTCAAATTTAAATTCATTCTGAAAAACAGTAGGTTTCATTAAGCTAGTACCTCTGTGATTATAATAATGCCTATTTATAAGGACATACTAACTGAGCAGGCAACAAAATGGCTGTGTGGGGAAATCCTAAAAAACTTCCCTGGAGATTACAACAAATAGAACATTTGTAATTCAACGGCGGATTTCCTACACAACATACAAACACAACTATGAGAACCACTTCTTGCACAAAAGTTCCTGCAGATGGGGAAGACAATCAGAAGAAGGTAAGGTGGGGAAGTGCAGACTCAGACCAAGTGGATCCCTGCTTGGAACTTGGGGGCTGAGGGAGGGAGGAGGAAAAAGGTGGCAGGTGAGCATTCCATACCCCACTTGATCTGCGGGACAGAGGAAAGGAGGCCCAGAGGTTGGGGCTGTGAGACGCACAACCAGACCTCACTCTGGCCCCAGGAGGTGCAGACACAGATGTGTGAGAGCTGCAGCCCTAATTCACTCTGGTTCTGAGAGAAGGAAGAACAACAGCGTTAGTACAAAACCGCTGCCTCACCTCTCTCCAGCTGGGAAAGAGGAGACAAAAGGCTGCAGGTGTGCATCTCGGGTTATGAGCAGTCCTGCCTGTGGGACCAGCATTCAAGACAGCTGATCCCAAAACACAGGGCAGAGACCTCAGGACAAACGAATACAGAAAAGCATAAGTCTGCACTGCCCACACCTAGTGCTCAGCACCAGGTAGAAAACAAAGGTACTAGTCACCCTCCCCCACCTCCTGCCAGACTTCATTCCCCCCACCCCATCTCCACCAGACATTAGCAGTGAGCCCCAGAAAAAAACCACAAGTCAGTGTGGGTTAAGAAGCAGAATGTTTACAAACAGAGAGGCTGTTAGAATGAGGAAACAAGGAAATACATCAAAAATTAAAAAAAAAAGGACAGCAGAAAACACCAGAATATAAGATGGTAGCAAACAAATTATCAGTGACAGACCTCAACACAATGGTTATAATGATGCTCAAGCAACATAATAAATATTTCAACAAAAATAGCAAGCGTTAAAAAAGGACCCAGAGACAATAAAAAGGGACCAGACAGAAACAATGATTATAATAAAGACAATGTAGAATAAAATAGAAGGGATCTCCAGACTATATCAAGCAGAGATGAGAATCAGTGATATGGAAGATAAGGTAACAGAAAGTAACCAATCAGAATAAGAAAAAGAATCCAAAAAACCGAGGATAGTTTAAGGTTCCTTTGGGACAACATCAAGTGTAACAATATTTGCATCATAGGGGGACCATAAAGAGCAAAGAAACAAGAGGTAGAGAACTTATTTGAAGAAAAAAATGATTAAAAATTGTCCTAACCTGGTGAAGGAAATAGACATACAATGCCAGGAAGCACCGGGAATCCCAAATAAGAGGAACCCAAATAGGCCCACACTGAGACATATCATAATTAAAATGGCAAAATTTAAAGACAGAGAAAATTCTAAAAGCAGCAAGAGAAATGCAAGTAGTAACTTAGAAGGGGACACCCACATGACTCTCAGCTGATTTCTCATCTGAAACTTTGCAGGCCAGAGGGACCAGCAGAAAATATTCAAAGAGATAAAAACCAAGAATCTGCAACCAAGATTAATGTTTCCAGTAGGGCTATCATTCAAAGTTGAAGGACAGATAAAGAGCTTTCCAGACAAGAAAAAGTTGAAGGAGTTCATTACTAGCAAACCAATACTACAAGGAATGTTAGAGGGACTTCTTTAAGATAGGAAAAAGCAAAACTTTTAAATGATGGAAGGGGAATGGCTACATGTCTGTCAACAGTTGCTTTCAAATTATACAGATTAAAGGTTTAAATCAAAAGACATGGTGGGTATTGCACTGAGTGGAGTGACAGAGGAAGACAGACATAAATTTGCTATATTTATAGGTGAAATCTAAAGAAGAAAATTAACAAATGGAACAGGAATAGACTCACAGATATAGAGAACATTCAGTTTTTTGACAGATGGGAGGAAGATTGGGGGAGTGGGTGAAATATGGGGAAGTGATTGGGAAACTCAGTTTGGGTGTGACAAAGTAATACTTATAGGGATGTAGAGCATAGCATGGGAATATGATCAATAGTGTTGCAATGAGTATGTTTGGTGTCAGATGGGTACTAGATTTGTTGGGGTGATGGCAGGAGAGCTTGAGGGGTTGGTGAGAAAGGGTAAGCAATCAAGCAGTACAAATTCATAGTCACTAAACAGTCACAGGGATATAAAGTGCAGCACAGGGCATACAATAAATAAAACTATAATAACTATAGATGGTGTCACATGGGAACCATATATATTAGAATGAGGATTTTGTAAGTTATTTAAATGTCTCATCACTATGCTGTACACCTGAAACCAATATAATATTGTATATCGAATGTAATTGGAAAAACATTTTTTTAATAAGAGGCCTTTGTAAGTTATAAGGAGATTCAAACTCATTTTTTGAATGACGTGTCTCCTTTTTATAAGTACATTGTGAAAATGAAAGCTACAGTATATAAACTTTTAAACATTTAAAACCTTCCAGTTTTATGAGTTTCTGGAGTTTTTTCATTTCAATAGCACATTTTTCTAGCTAGCCAAAGAATCCTGATCTTAAGCATGGGATGGTTAGATATTGTTTTAATCAGGGGTGTCAAAGTGGAAGGTTATTTTCTTCATAACAATTTTTATATTTTCATTTTATTTCAGAGCATCATGGGCCACAAAAAATTACCTCAGGGGCCGCATGTGGCCCACGGGCCACCAGTTTGACACCCCTGATTTTAATTATATGAGATATACATGCAAAGTTGTCATAAAACCTATGAATTATACTAAAACATCTTTTAAAATAACAAAATAATTTAATACCTCCTGAGTGTTTTTTCTTACAAAATGCATAGTAAGAAAAAATTTTAAGTTCACCTAAATATAAATTTTACCTAACTTCCCTTGATAATGGATCTATTTTGAAAATTTTGTGAGTACATTGCTAAGAGAACATCAGAGATGTTAAAATAATGATGGTATTACCTTCTTTTTATTTCTCCATGGAATATATTTCCTAGGAATAATCAAACAATTTTGAATATTCATCTGCCATAACTAATCATTTTATTGGAAACTGGTCAAATAAAAACACAGGTCATGACTATAAACCATGTTTACTAACAAAAATGACAGAGGTACACTTTTTAAAATGTTACCATATTTACACATTTTTTACAGTGAAAAACACAAAAAGAAAGAAAAATTAAAAGTTTAAATATGTTCACTAAAGGGATACCAGGATAGCTCAGCAGTTAAGTGCTTGTCTTGGTTCGATTAGTCTTTTGCCCCTATAAAACGCAAGGTTCAGGGTTTTATTCCTGGCTCTGGCCTATGCAACCCCATATACTGAACTGTGGAGCAACTGGTAACTACCAGGATGACACGATAGCCAAGGTTCTTGCCTCCCACATGGGAGGCCCCAGGTTCAGTTTCAACCCTGCATGGCCCCACATCCTCTTGTGTGGGATGAAACCATGTCAGAACTAATGATGTACAACTCTGGAGACTCTTCTGGACCATCCCCACTTCTCTTTCTATTCACTATTTCTTCCTCTCACCTTCTCTCAAAACAATAATATAAATCTTAAATAAAAATATTCACTACATATTTAAGAATGAAAATCAAGGACAATACCTGAAATTTGCAATGGACCACTGTAAATACTAGAAAACATTATTTTGAAAACAGCACTGATTTGGGAAACTGAAGACCTAGATGCTAGCCTAGCTTTGACATGTCCTTGCTATATAATCTTTGAAAGTCACTTTAACTTCTCTTAGTATCATTCTTGTAATGCAACTAAAAATAATGGCACCTTAGCATGAATACAGACAGTGGTACCAAATTGTACTAGTTATCTCTATATTCTTCACGCCCACAAATTTATAGCTAAAAAACAAAAATTAAAATTCCACATACTTTTTAATGACATAATTGTGATAGTACCATGATTTGTTATATCATATAATAAAACATTGGAAGATCTGTATAATTCAGTGAACTCATATTTTCAAAATAAGAAAATGCACGATGTTACAAAATCATAAGTGAAAAGTCCATTCAAAGTACAGGAAAGACCAATTTAGTGTAACACCATATGAAGTTTATTAATTAATATAGTTTCAGATTCTAATTGTAACAAACCTTCAGGAAATTGTCCCTTGTTGAGATATGCTATAGTATCAAAGACAAATTTCTGTAATTATATGGAAAAGGCTATTACAATTTATATTTACTCCTTTTAATATTTACTCTTTCCTTTTCCTTCTACTAGCCAGACACTGAAGAAAATTATAAATGTAAAACAATGCCATTTGTCTCACTAATATTTTTGTTTCAAAAGTTATTTTTCAGGGAAGCTGGGATGGCTTAGTCACGCAGGGGTCTCCAAACTTTTCAGCCCACGGGCCACATTAACTATCAAACAGCAGTTTGGGGGCCAACTACACACTCGAGGTCCAAATAAAAAAGAATCAAAACATAGATGTTGTTTTTAATTATTTATTTAATATTATTTTATTCAGATAAAAAGGTCTCCGCGGGCCGGATGAAGTTTGGAGACCCCCTGAGTGGGTTAAGCGCTTGCTTTGCAGCCCTGGGAACCGGGAATCGAATCCTGACCCTGGCCCATGTGGACCCACATGCTGAACTGGGGAGTGCCCCCAGTTCGGTTCTCACCGGGGTGAGACCCTGGCCCAGTTCCTGCCCTGTGCAGCCCCACACCCACCTGTGGAATGAAACTATGTAGAAAAACCAATGATGTGCAACTACAGAGACTGTTCTGGGCCCTCCCCCTTCTCTCTGTCTCTGTATCTCTCTCTCTGTCAAAAACAATAAAAATAAATCTTTAAAAAAAGAAGTACAAAAAAAAGTTATTTTTCATAAAACATTATTAATACTTAATTGGCATGTTTATAGTCACAGTACTTATTAAATAATTATTTTTAAATGTCTGTTTTCATATCTAATACAATAAATATTAATAAATATAACTCATATACTATAACAAACCAAGCTCAAACCAAGCTCTCTGGGGTGCTCGGTAATTTTATGAGGGTAAAAGGGTCCTGAGAATGTAAAAGGGTCCTAAGAACAAAGGCTTAAGAACCAGTAATCTAGATAATAAATATCAATGAGAAAAAGAACTGATCGCATATGTTCTAGTACTTACTGGAAGTAAAAGGATTACTTTACTCTGCCACAGGTTTTCTGGCACTGTCTTCATTTCTTGGTTAAATTATTACACTTTAACCTTTATCATAGTTCAGGTTCACTTGTACTATTCTCACATATGCGATGACTAGGTGCTTTCATAAACAGTGTGCTGTGGTACTCCACCCTGGTGTACAAATAAAAGAAACTCAACATTGACAGAGCTCCATAAAGTCACATTATGGAGTAACGTGACTCCATAGAGTCACATTACTTAGTGGTTCTAAGTAATCTGTGCAACATAGACAGATTCTGAAACTATACTAAGGAATTACATCATATGCTAATTAGAAAATGCTTTTAAGAAAACAATATCCCTAAATTCCAAGAAGTTTTTTTATTTTTTTAAGATTTACTTTATTGTTTGAGAGAAGCGGGGACAAGGGAGCCTGAGCACTTCCCATAGTTGTACAACATTACTTGTGACATAGTTTCATTCCATACAGGTGGATGTGGGGCCCTGTGGGTGGGAACAAAACTGGGGCATCCCACATGTGAGGTGAGAATTTCCACTGCCATCCTGGCAGTTACCAGTTGTGCGGCAGTTCAGCATATGGGTTTGTATGGGCTGGGGCCAGGAATCAAACCCTGGACCTTGCAGTTGCAAGGCAAGGGTTAAACCTGTTGTGCTATTCTGGCATCCCCGCAAGAACTATGAGTAGAAGTTACAATTCACTACCCTATGTCCCTAAAAGATGTGTTTCAAAATAAGTAGAGAGATCGCACTTCCTCTTCTTATTGCAGTAGATATGATTAGAATAAATTCTTAAAAGAGTAAAAATATTCACCACTGACCAACAGTACTTTGAGAAAGAAGAGAAAATTGAAATTATTACACTTTAGGAAAGGAAATTTTAAATCAAAGCTTGCTGTATCAGTTAACATCAAAGTCAAAAATTAGGCTTCATGAACAACTGATGAAAGTAATGAAAACTCCACTTTTATCTTTAACTATTAAAGACCAAGGTTCTGGGCAAGTACAAAGCCAGGGTTAAGAGTCATCATACACTACAATACAACAAGAAGAGCAACCTATGACTAAAACTCCACTCAAGGACATTTTAACACCCCTAGAATGTGGTGACATGATCCTGATTATCACTGATTAATCACCAGAGACTCAACCTATTACAACAAATGGTGGAGCTGAAGAGCAAGCTCTTCAAAAGAGGCCAAACTATATAGTTTATTATCATATACTGGTATCTATACGGAGGATACTGAGAATACTGTAGTGTATAACAATGTTTATCTTTGTTCGATGAAAGAACACAAAAAATAATGATAATCCCACTTTTTTTAAGTATATTCAACCAAAATTCTCAGTCTTGTTTTCTCTATTAAATGTATATTCAAGACATGTAGAAAACCTTTCTCACAGGCTACATTAATTAATGTTCACGGATCACCATGTGTGCACTCTCCCTTTACTGAAAAGTTTTCTTCCAACTAAATTAGCTAAATAAGACCTTCAAAATAATCCTTTAAAGACCAACCCCATTTTTTAAGTTAGTCTATCTATCATCTATGTATGTATGTATGTATGTATGTATGTATGTATGTATCATCTGCCTATCTATTTTTGTGGTGGTGGTGGTAAAAAATATATAACACAAAATCTATCCATCTATCTATCTATCATCTACCTATTTTTGTGGTGGTGGTAAAAAATATATAACACAAAATTTGCCATCTTAACCACTTTAAAGTGTACAGCTCAGTCATGTTAGGTACTTTCACATTGTTGTACAACAGAGCTGTACTCCAGAACTCTTTCCTCTTGTAAATTTGAAACTCTATACCCATTAAACAACAACTCCCCCTGTCCCCTCCCACCAACCCTTGGTAACCACCATTGTACTTTCTGTTGCTATAAATTTGACTAGTTTAGATAACCTCATATAAATGAAACCATACAGTATTTGTCTTTTTGTGACTGGCTTATTTCAATAAGCATGTCTTAAAGGCTCATCCATACTATAGCATGTGAAAGAATTCCCTTCCTTTTTAAGGCTAAACAATATTCCATTGTATATATACTACTGGGGCAGTCAGTGGGAATAAAAATTAAGAGGCAATATATTTAAAAATTATCAATTAGAAAGTACTAAATAACTGAATGTGAGGACCATATGATCGGGTAGAGTGACTCTGTTTAATGAAGAGATCTAATGAAAAGCAAACAGTGTTTTAGGCATAAATCACCCACATCTCACGAAACTGTTAGGCCAGACATCCCTAAAGCAAATGTTGATTCCACGGCATGTTACCACACCAGTTATTACCCTCTTCACTTGAATTATTTTTAGGATAAAATCTACTTTCAATAAATACTTTCCTTGTGGCATTTATGATCTGGGCTCCCATAAGCTTTTTTTTTTTTTTTTTTTTTTTTGGTCAAGAATTCTACAACTGGGGAAAGCCTGGATGGCTCAGTGGGTTAAGCACTCACTTTGCAGCGCCAGGGACCCAGGATCGAATCCTGGCCCTGGCCCATGCGAACCCATGTGCTGAACTGGGGAGTGCCCCCAGTTCAGTTCTCTCTCTGTCTCTGTATCTCTCTCTCTCTCTCATTCTCTCTCTCTCTGTCAAAAACAATAATAAAAAAAGAATTCTACAACTGAACCATTTAAAAACCACTGACCTATGATAGATAGATAGATAGACAGATATATTTCCAGTGCCTTGACCCTGTGAGTAGCCATCTATTCTGTAAATATCAGGATTTCTCAACCAAGACACTATTGAGATGTTGGGTTAGATATGTCTTTGCTGTGGGAGCTGTTCTGTGTACTGCAGGATGTTCAGTAGCATCCCTGGCATCTACGCACTATATGCCAGTAGCATCCCTCCCAGATATTCTAGTCATGACAATCAAAATGTCTCCAGATATTCCAAAATATTCCTCAGAGAAGCAAAATGCTCCCTTCCGAGTTGAGAATTATGGATACAGAGGACTTACAAGGCAAAGCCTAACCTCAGACCCCAATCTATTCATGGCCTACTGTGTTTTATACCAGTTTCTCCTTTCTCTTCTTCTACTATGGTCATGTTAAAAGTGGACTAACAATGTATTATTGATCAGTTTTTCTTTTATGAGTAGGAGGAAAAAAGCAGGCTAGAGATTCCAAAAGAAATGTAGGTATTTGCCTACCACACTCTTAAATTTAAAAAAAAAAAAAAAAAATTGGTTGCTTTAGTTCCCTGAAATATAAGGCATAAGAAGTTTCCAGGTACCAGTTTAGACATTTCAATACCTGAATGTAAAATCTATTTGTCCAGATACATGTATTTTTTAAAAAAGTACAGTCTTATATAAATCCTACAGAGGACAAAATTAATTTGAAATCAATAAGCCTGAAAAAAAACATTTAAAATTTCAAAGAACAAATCGCTTCTCGGCCTTTTGGTTAAGATCAAATGTAATATCTGTTCTTACCAGTTTAATAAAATTTCAAAAAACGTTCTGCCACCATCAGTATCTTTCATAAAAGGATTTAAATCCCTTACAAAAGGGTCCCAAACTCCTGGGTCACAGACCAGTTTTGATCCATGGCCTGTTGAGAACTGGGCTACACAGCAGAAGGTGAGCAGCAGGCAAGTGAACAAAGTTTCATCTGAATTTACAGCTGCCCCCCCCCCACCACCACACACACACACACACACACACACACACACACACTGCTTTCATTACCACCGGAACTCTGCCTCCTGTCATATCAGCAGTGGCATTAGATTATTTTCCTCTTTTTTTTTTTTTAAGATTTATTAATTTTTGACAGAGAGAGGGACAGAGACAGAGACACAGAGAGAAGGGGGAGGGCCCAGAGCAGTCTCCATAGTTGTATGTCATCAGTTTTTGACATGGTTTCATTCCACACAGGTGGGCGGGAGCAACACAGGGCTCTGGGGACCAAACTGGAGGCCTCCCATATGGCAAGCCCACCCTGGCAAGAACCAAACTGGGGGCCTCCCACATGGGAAGCACACCTCAGCTCAGCTCAGCTCAGCTTATGGGTCCACACAGGCTGAGGCTGGGACTCAATCCTCAGACCCATTGGGCTGCAAGATGAGAGCTTAACCTCCTGAGCCATCCTGGATTCCCTGGCATTAGAATCTCATAGAAGTACAAACCCAACTTTGAACTGCACATACAAGGGATTTAGGTTGCATGCCACTTATAAGAAATTAATGCCTGATGACTTGAAATGAAGTTAAGGTTGTAACTGTATAATATTTCATTATATATTACCATGTAATAATAACAGAAATAAAATGCACAATAATTGTAATGCAACTGAAACATCCCAAAACCACCCCATGTCCCCATCCATGAAAAAATTGTCTCTCATGAAACTGGTCCCTGGTGCCAAAAAGTTTGGAAACTGTTCCCTTACAACGTCAGTCGAGTCTTAATATGTAGAGAAAACAAGGTAAATACAGATGAGATATACTTTTTATAAGACTCGTAGTCCTGTTGTGGAGTTTGAAAGACAAGCTTTCCAAAAATACCTAATGTGCCACATGTTCAGTATAATCTGAAATTCCCAATATTCTAAGCCAGGGAGGTGACTTCCTGAGTGACATGTTCAGACAATGTTTTGCGTTAATAGTTTCTTAGTCTCTCATTAATCATATGTTTAGTATTAGCTTAGGCTTCTTTATTGTTAGAGACCTTTAGGCTTTAATGTCTTATTATCTAGATTTGGGGATTTACACAATATTTTATTCCCCTCATTTTTTTAATTGTTAAATTTATTGGGGAGACATTGGTTGGTAAAAATTACATAGGTTCTAGGTATACAATTCTACATTGTGCCGTCTATCTATTGCATTATGTGCTCACCACCCAGAATCAGCTCTCTTTCCATCACCACATATTTGATACCCCCATCTTACTCCCCCAGCCCATCCTCGCTTACCCTCAGGTAACCACTAAACTATTGACTGTGTCCATGAGTCTTCGTTTCTTTGTTGACTTTAGTTTTATATTCCACCCATAAGTCATATGGTTCTTGATATTTTTTGTCTAAAATCTCACTTAATATGATGATCTCAAGGTTCATCCACGTTGTCACAAATGGCCCATTTCATCTTTTTTTCTTATCGCTAAGTATTATTCCATTGTGTAAATGTACCACTATTTCTTTAGCCAATCACCTATCAAAGAGAACACTAAGGATGCTTCCATGACTTGGCCACCATGAACAGTGCTGGGACGAATATTGGGGTAACACATATCTTTGCGAACTAAGGTTTTCAAATTTTCTGGATTGATACCCAGAAGAGGGATTGCTGGGTCATATGGTATTTCAATTATTAATTTTTGAGGAACCTCCATCACGGCTTCCATAGTGATTGTACCAATTTACATTCCCACCAGCAGTGTACAAGGGTTCCTTTTTCTCCACAGCCTCTCCAGCACTTGCTAGCACTTGTCTTACTGATTATAGTCATTCTAACAGGTGTTAGGTGGTGGTATCTCATTGTAGTTTTAATTTGCATTTCCTTAATACATAATGAAGTTGAGCATGTTTTCATATACAGTGATGCCTTGAAATTCAAGTCCAAGAACGCTGTTTGAGTTCCAAAATGTTCGAGTTCCAAGATAAGTTTTCCCCTTTTAAATAACAGAAACAAAGCTGATTCTGGGTGGTGGGCACATGGTGCAATGCAAGAAAGATGTGATGGGGACTTGTACATCTGGAAACTATCTGATTGTTACCAACCAATGCCACCCCATTATATTTAACAATAAAAAATAAAATAAAATAAAAAAAGGAGAGAGAGTGAACGAGCGAGTGAGCAAGAGAGAGAAGGGTCTAGAGCAGTTTCCATAGAAGGCTGGATTAATTTTGTGAAAGCAATAAAAAACCTTTTTTTAGTAATGCATATGTGGCAGAAATAATGAACATTAAAGGCAAAGAAATTTTAAAAAATAAAATAAAAAATAAAAATAAATAAATAAATAACAGAAACAGTATTAATCTGTTCTTGGGTGCCACCAACTCAAATTTTCAAAATGATTTTAACAGTAAATACACTGGATTTAAAGTAAAATATTAATTTTATTAATTTTAGGGTAAAATATTAAGTAATAATATTGAATAAAAAATTAAATAAAAATAATGATGCTGACACACGTGGATGCTTTAAGAGATGGAAGAGGAAGAAGAGTCATCTTCCATGAAAACTTCAGTTGTCTTTATTCTTTGTCTTTTAATGTCCTTTGCTATGGTACTGCTTGTAAAGGGCTTGGGGTCTCTAGCTATGTTTGCTTTTGAGAACCAACATTCCAAAGTGGTGTGATGTTGGCAATCTTTTTACACTCTTCTGAAATGTTCGATGTTATTATCAAACAACTTAACACACCTGTCAACTAGGGCTTTATTGGGGTGCCACTTCTCAACAGCTGCCTGGGTTTTTGACCTCATGCTAAGGTCCTTGATTTCACCAAAGGGAATGTGACCAGGGTCTCTCTTTTCCTCACCAGAAGAAATTTCTTCTGAGATTTCTTTCTGCTGCTTCTGGTTGAGGTGCTAAAGCTCTTCGATTGTCATCTCAGTCCTGTGATCGCCCACTAACTCATTCACATTCTCTTTGCTGATTTCCAAACCCATAGACTGACCCAGAGATACGATGTTAGGAACAACAGATGGTTCTTCAAAACCTTCTATGCCCCTTGCAGCAACACATTCAGGCCATAGATTTTTCCAAGCAACAGCTTGGTCACACATTATGATGGGGTAGGGGTTGCTGCCTATACAATCTGTGTTAGACCAATTCCCCTGCACCACTCTTGATGTTTACCTCAAACGAACGAGTGGGCATTCGAATAAAGCTACGGGCCAGTCAATACTTGCCACGCGAACAACATGTTGGCGTTTGGATTCCAAAGCAGCATTTAGATTCTGAGGAAAAATTTCCTTGATTTTTTCCTTTGGATTCCATGTTGTTCAAGTTTTGGGGAGTTCGGATTACAAAGTATCACTGTATCTGTTTGCTATTTGTGTGTCATTGTGGGAGAGGTGTCTGCTTAGGCCTTCTGCCCATTTTTCTATTGGATCATTTGGCGTTTTATTTTTTGTTGTTATTGAGTTGTACAAGTTCTTTATATATTTTAGATATTAGATCCTTATCAGAGGCATTGCTTGCAAATATTTTTTACCATTCGTTTGGCTGCCTCTTTACTTTGTTGACAGTTTCCTTAGCTGTGCAGAAGCTTTTTCATTTGATATAGTCCCATTCATTGATTTTAGTTTTTACTTAACTTCCCTTTGAGGTCAAGTTCATAAAGGCCTCTCTAACCCAAGGTCTGTAAGTTTAGTACTGATCTTTTCTTCTATGGAGTTTGTTTCTGGTCTTACGTGGAGGTCTTTAATCCACTTTGAGTTAATTTTGGTATATGGTAACAGTTTACAGTCCAGATTCATTCTTTTGCATGTGTTATCAGACTTTCCCTGCCACCATTTCCTGAAGAGGTTTTCTTTTCTCCAGTGTATATTTTTTGCTACTTTCTTAAAAATTATGTCCATCTCTCTCTCTCTCTCTGTCAAAAATAAATAAATAAAAATATTTTTAAAAAAAGGGGAAGCAGGGATGGCTCAGTGGGTTAAGCGCTCACTTTGCAGCGCCAGGGACCGGGGATCGAATCCCGGCCCCGGCCCGTGCAGAACCATATGCTGAACTGGGAGCTCCCCCAGTTCAGTTCTGTCTCTGTCCCTGTATCTCTCTCTCTCTCTCTCTCTCTCTCTGTCAAAAATAAATAAATAAAAATATTTAAAAATTATGTCCATGTATTTGTGGGTTTATTTCTTGGTTTTCTATTCTTTTCCATTGGTCTGTACAGTGATCCCTCGTTTTTCGCGGTTAATGGGGACCAGAACCTTCCGCGAAAGCTGAAAAACCACGAAGTAGGATTTGCCCCCAGGAATTTTCGTGTGTACAGGTACAAGAATGTTCTAAATATGTAAACAGTATTCATACTTTACTCATTTAAGACAAAAATTACAACAGTATACGTATTTACTTAAATGTGTCAGTGCTAATAAGGTTAATGACAAAACCTTATACAGTAATAAACATGAATCAACATTGCTTTCTGAGAGAGGTGAAGAGTCTTGTGTGGGTGGCGGAGGAGAGGCTCTCACGTGACTCGTAGAAGCGTTAGGCTCACTCGGAGACTCTTCTGCTGGAGGCGCTGACGGTAGAGCCGGGGGCTTTACCTTGGAGAGAAACATGGTGATGGGTAGTTGTTGTCTGTTTTTTCTTTTCCTTCAAAATTCCCCTGTACAAGGACATAACCCCGTCAACACGATGGCTGAACTAGACAGCTCGAACCATATTGTCGTCAATGTCTTGTGCAAATTGTTGCATCGCTCTTGCCATGTTGAACAATTGTTGCAGATTCTCCAGGGTAAGGCCACGCTTTTCAGTTTCTTCTTCGTCTTCCTCTTCGTTTTCTTCCTCACTTGCAGACTTTGTCATCTCAAGGAGGTCTTCATCAGTCAGTGGGTCCGAGTGGCAATCGATAAGGGCGCTGATGTCTTCTTCCGTCATGTCGACAAATCCTTCATTCCTTATGATGTGAGCCAGCCTCACTGCCTTCTCCACCGCTGAGTGATGAACTTCTTCAGGAGTGAAGTCGTGCACCACGTTCGGCCATAATTTCTTCCAGCTAGATTTTATGGTCTCACTCTTCATGTCCTCTAATGCTTGCTGAATATTAGACAAACATGAGGCAATGTCGTAACTGCGCCAGTATGCTTTCAAGGTGAATTTGTCATTGGCATCGTCAACTGCCGAGATGAGGCCCTCCATCGTGGAGCGAGTGTAGAGTGCCTTAAAGGCACGAATGACACCTTGATCCATCGGCTGAATTAGAGATGTAGTGTTCGGGGGCAAAAGCTCTACCTGCACACCGTCATATTGCAGGTCCATTACATGGCCTCTTGCACAGTCCATCAGGAGAAGGACCTTAAAGGGGAGGCCCTTTTCAGCCAGATACAGCTTCACCTGGGGAATGAAGCAATGGAGGAACCATTCAAGGGTCAGAGCTTTTGTTATCCAGGCCTTGGAGTTATGCATCCAGAACACGGGCAACAGAGCCGTATTTTTGTTTTTAAATGCCCGTGGTTTTTTGGCTTTATAAATAAGGCCTGGCTTAAGCATAAAACCTGCAGCATTGCCAGCCATGATGACAGTCACACGGTCTTTGTGAGCCTTGAAGCCTGGCCTCTTCACTTCGTCCTTGAAGAGGAATGTACGCGAAGGCATCCTCTTCCAAAAAAGGCCTGTTTCATCCATGTTAAAAACTTGTTCAG
>PVKE010026272.1:0-22434 GCA_004027555.1 Craseonycteris thonglongyai
AAAAAAAAAAAAAAAAAAAAAAAAAAAAAAAAAAAAAAAAAAAAAAAAAAAAAAAAAAGAGCTGGAGTAGCCATGCTTATACCAAACAAAATAGACTTTAAAACAGAGGTTAAAACAATAAACAAAGAAGGACCCAGTAATTCCTCTTCTGGATATTTATCTGAAGAAATCCAAAATGCTGTATATCAAGGGGATGTGAGCATCCATATGTTCACTGCTGTACTCTTTACAATGGCCAAGATGTGAGTCCGGTGTCCCTGACTGAATGAATGGATATAGATTAAGTGGTACATTTATACAATTAAATATTACTCAGCCATAAAAAAGGAATGAAATCTTGCCATCTGCAACAACATAAATGTACTTAGAGAATATTGTGCTGAGTATAGTAATCAAGAGAGAGAAAGACAAATGCCATATGATTTCACTTTTAAGTAGAATATAAAGAACAAAATAAACAAACAAATGAAACAGAAACAAACTCATAGATACAGAGTGAATTTGTTGGTTGCCAGATGGAAGGGGCATTGAGTGGGTGATAAAGGGGAAAAGATTAAGAAGTACAATTTGGTTGTTACACAGTAGTCATGAGGATGCAGGGTATAGCATAAGAAATACAGGCAATAATGTTTTAATAACTATGTAAGGTGTCAGATGGATACAAGGGCATAAATGAGAGGGGTTGGGAGACAGCGCAAAAGGGATTAAGAAGTACAAATTGGTAATTACAAAATAGTCATGGGGATGTAAAGTAAAGCATAGGGAATATAGGCAACAATATGGTAATAACTATGCCTTCATACCTATATATGTATATACATACAATATATCAATATATACGGTTATACAAAGTAGTATATATAAGGGGAACCAGGAAACAAGAAATAAAACAAAAATGAAACAACAACAAAAAAACCTAGAATTATCTTCTGGACGGTGGGACCCTATAGTACATACAAGCTTCCGCCACTATGTGAGTGCTCTAGGAACCCAGTTGGTGGTGTTGTGAGAGGCTGTGTTCAGCTTCAGTGAATTTTTTTTGGAGACTCTGTCCGTTTGCCCATTTCACGATGAAGGACTTCCACCAACAATGTGTGGCATGACAACATACCTGCCCACACTGCACTGAGTGTTCAGCAGTTTTTGACCAAAAATGGCATGACCACAAGCCCCACCCTCCCGATTCATCGATCTTGCCCAACAGACTTAGTTTCCATGAATAGAAAAAAAAAAAGTCTTCAAAGGTAGACATTTTGCTGATGTGGAAGAGGTTAAACAAAAAATGGCAAAAGCACTAAAGCACTAAAAGGCATAAAAATTGACAAGTTCAAAAATTGTTTGGAGCAGTGGAAAAAGTGTTTCAATAGGTGTACTGCGTCAAACAGAGAGTACTTTGTAGGTGACAGGTTTAAAAATGCAAGAATAAAAACATTATTTTTTAGAAATAAATTCTCAAGTGTTTTGGTGCCCGCTCATATTGAGCAATTAAATTAAATAGAGATGTCCTGACTTTACTCATATTTCTAAACACAACTTATTTTATTGCTTTGTATATCTTCTTAATTTCTTTTGGAATCAAAGTTTTACACTAAGTTGACTAATATTTCTTAACCATTTAGAATAATATACCTCTTAAGTTGAATATTTCTTAGAGAACAGTTAGCCCAAATATAGGTGTCTATATGAATGAAGCTTAAGAAAAAAAATTTTCATGAATTAAATATGGATAAGCCCTCCTCCTAGAGCTTGAAAACTAATGACAATATATTAAAAGATTGACATTGGCAAAAGATGTATAATCAACTTTTCATAATGTGTTTCCCAAGGAGTTAACCAAAAATTAGAATAATAGGATCTCTGTGAACTCATAATGACACCTAAAATGAGATTTATCTCAGAATGCTGAACTTCAGAATACAGTATTTTATTCCACAGGAAAATAACATTTCCTTTTATATACAGTTTTCATAGTTACCACAGTGATTTAGAGGGAGGGGGAAAGCTGTTGTTTATTTAAGTATGTAAAATGCTTATTTTGTATATTTATATAATAAGTGCTCATAAGTAAATCTTTGTATACTACACACACACACAAAACCTACATATGTATACATATGGTTATATTACTGTTTAGGATTACAATAAAATATGTAAAAACAAAGTATATATTCAAGAAATAGGATCTCAGTTCTTAAAAAATATATTCATTAAAATATAGCTAATATACAGTATTCTATTAATTCCAAGTGTACACTATAGTTATTCAAAAATTATATACCTAAAGAAGTGATCACCATAAGTCCAGCAACCACCTGATACTGTATTCCACAGTATCACAATATTATTGACTATAATACCTATTCTGTACATTATATCCCCATAATTTATTTGTTTTATGACTGGAAATTTGAATCTCTCATTTCCTTTCACTGTTTAACCCTTTTTAATTTTTTAATTGCAGCTGACATTCAAAAGTTCAGGTGTATGCAGAGTAGTTAGGTATTTATATAACTTAAGAAGCAATCCTCCTGACTAGTCTAGTGCCTACTTGGCACTATACGAATATTATTTCTCTCTATATCATAAATTTGATGTGATGTTTAAAAGAGCTAATACACGTAAAACACTTAGAAAAAGTTCCTGTCATATGATAAATGCTTTGTGTTAGCTCTTTTCCTCCTCCTTTTTCGGGTATATAATCATTATTTCCGCCAGCATTTTGTGAAGGCTGCTACATTTAGTTCTATTTAGTGATATGTACATAGTTAGCAGTGACATTTTTGGATTTACTGGCACAACATGCATTACTCCAATGTGTATTTTAGCAAGCACTGTCCTTCATGAAGCCTAGAGAGAGGCTTTTCTAGGTCAGGCAGGGTGTAGGGATGGGGTGGAGTAAAAACATACATGAATATAGACTAATAAAATACGGTTCCTGCCCTTCAATATCCACAGTTAAGATGGACTTTCTTCTCCTCTAGAGGCATAATTCTTGTGGTGGAAAATTCAGGCTATGTAAGGTAAGTGAACAGCACTGATTGACGAAGAAAATTTTGCAGCCAGAGGAGTCTGGTTTCCTCTCAAGGCATCTTATGAATTTGTCCCTCCTGTGCCTACAGGTCAGGCTAACCTGTGACCCTACTGGGCAGTAACAGCCCCTTAAAGGGCCAACAAGTAGTTTTCTTTACAAACTAAGGAGGTGTTCTGTCTCAAAGATTTGCTTTCATGATAGAAGGACCCTAAAAATGGGCCCCAGGGGATCTCAGATGAGTTCAAGAATCTTTGATCACGACATTCATCACCCTTATACAACTACTTATCATTCTGTGCTCAGGATCCACAGGGCCTTGTAGAACAATGGGCACAGGGAAGGTACTCAATAAACATGCTTTCAAATAAAAGGCCATAGGTCATTCTCCCTGGCATACTTCCAAGGAAATAACACTCTAGAATAAATCTCTTATATTATTTTGAGATAAAGCATATTTTAATACAATGTCCACTCAGTACATGAGTAAGAACTGTAATATTTGTATTATTGATTAGTTAAGACCACTAGCATAAACACTTAAGTTTCTCAGATTTTCATATCATGGTTGTGAGTCTAGCTGAGTGTAGTGGGTTCAATTGGAGGTACAGGTGGAGTTTCAATACACTTGCTCAAATCAGAAAGAGTAATTAACATGCCATTTCATCATATACTCTTAACTTCCTGATTCTAGTACCTAGTATGCGGCATTAGGTAATCTGGCAAAGAACAAAACAGAATGTAGTAATTAAGTACGTAAGAATCCGTTAGGGGAGGTGCCTGATAACTTGAACACTTCTGCTGCAGTGCACCAAACCAAATGGTAATCTAATATAAAGAGTGAATGTACCACCCCAACAAATGAAATGTCTCTCTTAGGAGGGCCTGGATAACACCTATTTGTGCAAATTAGTAGTTCCAACAGCAACAGATTAAACCCTCACAACAAGAATCAAAGCAGCTTTGCAATGGCATCTGTTTAGGATATTAACAAAAGCAAAAACTTTTGAATCCCTCTTTTTATTTAATGTATTCATAGTTCAGAAATAGCTGTAAAAGATGATCCCAAGATGAGGCTTTTTATGACAAGGTATAACCCAGTATGAATTTCTGTGGCTGAATTATAAAGCTTTGACAGTTGAAATTTGTAATGAAGGAACTGATAGACCTGTGACAATAGCAGCTCTGGCAGCTGATATAATGCTGGTTAGTTCACCTGTTTATGACATGAATATTCCATTATTAAGATCTGCTGAATGCTAGTCAGATAAAAAGATTGTTATGAATAAAGAATATTACCTGGCAGTACATACAAAGGCACACAATCTGCTCATGGTATATATAATATAAACTTTACACATTCATTGGCTTTTTAAGCACAAAAATGTAAAGATCAGGCAGGTGTAAAATTCATGCTTTTCACTTTTAAAATTTGTTTTTCTTACATATCCTGGACTAATCAATACATTGAGCAGAAAGAATAATATTTTATATAATCAGAAGACAGAAGAATAAGATGAAGTTCATGGTATTTAGACATTTTCTTGTCAGCACAAACCGTTCTAGTTATAATTAGACCATGCAATATACTCCCTACTTTCAAAAAGCATGTGAAGTATTTGGTTTCTAGCCAAGAATAACATGACAATCATGTTATTGTTACTGTCTTCTTTATTTTCTTGAGAGCAAAGAAAGTTTGTGCTGTTTCTCCTTTTCTGTCTTCTTTTATCTTCTTTCAAAATATTGCTTCCAAGATCACAATAGACAAACATAATTTGAAACATTTTACTCTAAGTAAAATACAGAGAATGGTTAACAGCACAAGTAAAAGTCAACTGCATTCTAGTCAATATTTACAGTCAGATTCATGGATTTATGATGATATACTCCAGTTACAGACTACACAAGGAATATAATACAATTTGCCTTTGACTCATATTAATGTATTATTTTTGTATCCCGAAAACGAGATAACTTGCAAATATATTCAACGTGAAGATGATTTTTATATTCTCCTTTATATGTGACCTCAAGCTAGGTCAGCTTTGTACTGTTTGCAGTTCCTGATATAGATGGCACTCCCTAGATTTAAGAACAACCCATGTGGTTGCTTTGGATAAAGCATTTCATTTAGTATATTATAGTGATTAGGCTGTTGGAACAAATAACATCCCCTTCAACATACACACACACAGAGAACAAATCAAATAACTCTCCCTATGCACGCTTACGTGGATGTGTATTACCTAGCCCTGTAGCATATGGTTAAGTATTTCTTATTACCATACCTGTCTGACCTGGAAGGCCTTGTAGACCTTGTCTCCCAGTGAAACCTGTGTCTCCTTTTTCACCTCGGGGTCCAGGAGGACCTTTAAAAAATAAATTACAATTATTGATCATAATTTAAGGCATAAATAAAATGGATTTGTCACTTATGAAAATAGTTGTATAAGTGAATTCAAAGGTTTTTATTTGTTACAAAATCACAAAGAATAAATAGCACTGACCTTTCTGAATAGAGGCATACCTTGCTATTGAGTAGTGAATATCCTATACTGACAAGGATAAGACAGCCCTAAATTAGGCAGTCTAATTATGCATGCATATTTATGTGTGGGTAGCACTTCCCTAGGTTCTCACAGCCTGGGGGCAGAGAAGAGACACTGAGTCAATGATGAGACAAGCCCACATAGTACTGTGTACATACTAGGTAGATTTCACTATATTGAGTGACATGCTAAATGTAAAATGTATAAATAAAGTCTCATAGTTGTGTGGACAGTCTCAAGGGTAACAAAACTACATGCAGTAGACAGCCAAAAACCATATCATTGAAAGCGGCAGACTCAGATATATTTGTTAGAGAGATGCAGATCAGCACGCGTAGCAAGGGTTGAAAAGACTTCATCGAGGGAACAGGATTCGAAGGTTATTTTGAAGATCGGGTAGAATGACAAGAGAGAGAATTCTGGGAGATAAGAGATGTAGGTAAGTGAAAACGAGTAAAGGAATACTTTTTCAAGTAAAATATTAAGTAGAGTTGCCTACTTAATATTATAAAATAAGTTAGAGGGATTGTAGGGAAAATTTGGACGAACTTGGCCTCACAATTTCTCAGGTGTCCCTGAGTACTGAGTTGGATCAAGGCTGATTTAGTCACTTAAATTTTCCTTTTCTTTAAAATGAAGGTACTGAGCATGTCTTTAGAATTTGAAGTTAATTCTACTAGTATTCCCTCTTCTATACAGAGTACACAGGACAAGTATTATTCCCTTCAGTTAAAGCAAAACACTAATTTTTTTTTTCAGCTCAAAAAAAACCACAACAAAAAACAACAAAAAACCCTGGATGCATCATAGAATAATTCAATAGCAATGGTTTAAAAGAAGCATTAGGAATTGCTGTAGTTCGGCCACATAAATAGCCCAAGGACAATACACAACTTTATTTAACATGGCTGGTTATGAATTTTAATCAGGTAGGGAGATGTAACACCTAAAAAATTCTATGATGGGGCTAATAAATAAAGATTATCTCATGAATAAGTATATGTTTGTCTATTTCCTTTGTTTCTTTTAAAGTCCTTATTCCTGCTTCTCTCAATTTTTTTCTGATCTGTGCCATTTTTAAAGGTCTGAGTTGGATTTGGACCTTCCTTTCCTCTCCCCTATATATTCTTATATAAAAATATTGGTACCAGGTATCTGAATCCCAGAGTAAGAAAATGAGGTAAAGGTTTTCCTTAAAGAGTTCTAACTAGGTATGTTGATTATTATATTTTTATTATTATTTTATTTTTCATCTTACATTAATCTCAGCTATTAATTTGTTTTATTTTTATTCACTGTTATATCTATTCTGTGGGAAGTATCTCAATGAATGTTTTCAGTGCCTTTTAGATATTTGGGAGGGTATGGATGTACAAAGATCGTAAACTACTCTTCTCTTAGCTTCTGACACAGAATTTATGAGAATTAACATAATGCTATCATGTTACTTTCCAAAATTGCTTTCTTCTCTATGTCAGCTGTAGTTCGTGTGCTCATTTGCCATTGAACTACTGTAGAGTTTTGTTTTGTTTTTTGTTTTTTTCTTTTTAATCTGTCTGGTCTGAAAGTATTTTTTCTATTCCACCCTCAGATTTCCTTCAGTGTCAGTTGAAATTTCATAGATTTCTGTTTCTCTTATTACTAATAAAGCAAAAAGATTAAAATGTAAAACAGAGCTTAACAGACATAAAAGCTAGAATGAGATGACTTAACACAAATTTAATTAAAGACTAGAGTTGTTAAGAAGCAATATTCAAAGAGATTGAAGGTAATATTTCCAAATTTATGCTAGATCCACCATATAACTGGATTTAGAAAGTAAAGGAAGTAAATCAAGTGCCAAGTGGGTACACCGTTCATATACTAACACAGATTTGTGAAATTGCAGGTATTAATGACAAAGAGAATAATAAATAGTTTGGTAGCAATCATTTTAAAAGCAACAAGGAAAGCCAGAAATAAATGCAAAATATAGTGTTAACTAAAATAATGGTTCATCTAAAAGATATGTATGCCGTCAAGCAATTGTAAAGATTAAGGACAAAATAGAGAAAATTAAATCAAAAGGCCTCGCACCACTGGTGGGCTCTCACTAAGTGAATATCCAAAAGATATACTTTAGGAAGAAGGACAACAATTCCAGAAGAAATGTCTGAGATGCATTTAGACAGAGGAAAAATTTATGAACCCCTGGGCAAATCTAAATAAGTATTATCTGTATAATGTAAACAAATAATATTGACTAAATTCTTGGTTTAAAAATACAAAATACAGAAATGAACTACACTAAAAAATAGCAGGAAAACAGGAGACGGAGGTATCAGACAAAACATTTTAAGAGTTTTGTATATTAATGAATAAAAGTGAAGAAGCTATGATCAACTTTAGACTTCAAGATAAATTTCAAGGGTGATCATAAACAAAAAGGAACAGACTATAAAATTTATAAAATCTTTGGTGGAGAGAAAACTTCAGTGATAATTTCAATCAATTCTAAAGCTGACAAGAACAGAAAGCAAGGGAAACAGGGATGGCTCAGGGGGTTAAGTATTCATCTTACAGCCCCGGGGTCCGAGGATCAAGTCCTGGCCCCCTGACATGCAGAACTATGTGCTGAATTGGCGTGTGCTTCCCATGTGGGAGACACCCAGTTTGGTTCTTGCCAGGCTGAGCTTCTCATGTGGGAGGCCCCCAGTTCGGCCTCCAGTTCGAAGGCGTGGGCCTCTCATGCCAGAGGCCCCTGACATGGTTCCTGCCCTGCACAACCACTGCCCACCTGTGTGGAACCAAACCATATCGAAAGCTGATGATTTGCAACTAAGGAGACTGCTCTGGGCCCTCCCCTTTTTGTCTCTCTCTGTCAAAAACAATAAAATAAATCTTAAAAAAAAAAAAAAAGAAAAGAATGGAAAGCAAAGGGAACATAGAAGCAGGACAAAAACAGAACATAAAATGAGACAGTAGAAATAAATACAGTGAGGGGAAGCCGGGATGGCTCAGTGGGTTAAGCGCTCACTTTGCAGCCCTGGGGACCTAGGATTGAATCCCGGTCCCAGCCCATGTGGACCCATATGCTGAACTGGGGAGTGACCCCAGTTTGGTTCTCACTGGAGTGAGACCACAGTCCAGTTCCTGCCCTGTGCGGCCCCGCGCCCACCTGTGGAATGAAACTATGTGGAAAAACCAAAGATGTGCAACTATGGAGATTGCTCTGGACACTCCCCCTTCTCTTTGTCTCGGTCTCTGTCTCGGTCTCTGTCTCTCTCTCTCTCTCTCTCTCTCTCTCTCTCTGTCAAAAACTACAAAAATAAATCTTTAAAAAAAGAAATAAATACAGTGAAAAAATGTAGTCAGATTTCATCATCATCATCAGAGTGTTCCTTATAAGAGACAAACATAAAACAAAGAATCCCAAAAGGTTGACAGTAAATATGGACAATATTTAAAATGTAAATAATTAGAAACCAGTGGGAAAATATATATGATACATATAAAGATATTAATTTAAATATAAGTAAGATGCAATTTGCCTTGTTTTACAAACAACTGAAAAAAGAAATTGGCAAATTTATCGCTATTTTGGAAAGTTCAACAATTTTTCTAGTTAATACAATAGGGTAAGAAGTAAGGAAGAGTCTGGAAATTTTGACAAAGAGAATTAACTAGCTTGATCTATGGACAGGTAGAGAACTCTGTGAGTTACAGAAAACTTGTTTTGATCTTCAGTAAAGTGGGATATTTGGAACAATTACTCATTAGACCTTAAATGAGATTTCATTTTCTTTTATCCTTTCCAATTTAACGGATACTAGAATAATGTTATCTTATCATGCTTTGATATGATCTCAAGATTCCTTCCTTTAGATATCTGTAGTAAATGCATGCTCAAAACTATTTTAAACCATAGAATTTTGAATACTAAATCTCTGTATATCAGTACATTTTAATATATCATTTTCCAAAGAAATGAGAAGGTATTTTACCTTGAATTAAAGTGATATTTTTCAATGTCTGAGAATGTTCCCAATCTTTCAGTCTGAGATCATTAGTGATGTTATTCAATAATTTCACTTCTCCTGTTATTTCCTGTTCCAAATATACTTGTTTTTCTTTCATAGACATAATTTCTGCTGATGCATTGTACACACGTGCCTCTAATTTATTCATATCCTGTGAAACATAAGCAGCATCCGCAATTTTTATTACAGAACAATCAAATATGTAACTTTAAGAAACCCTGGTAACCAGGTTTAAAAAAACATAAAATATTCCATAGATATTAAGAAATACGAATATGGAAACTAGGGAACTCTTTTAAAATACTAATTCTTGGTTTTGAAGCATTTCCTCTTTTGACTGAACGGCTGAATTTTCACATGCTATGCCCTCCTCCTAAAATTAGTTTAATATATCTAGGTATGCTTCTATTCCCAAATATTTAGATATCAAAATGCTAATAAAAACATTTTTAATACTTGTTTCATGGTTTTAACTTTATCAGAAGTAAATATTTTATACTGTCCTTAAGAGTAGAAACATAGTATTCCAATTCTGTGAATTTAATAGATTGGTATATTAAATGGTTTTATAGCAATAACAAAATTTAATGCCATATTTTCCAGTGGTAATGAAGATTCAGGATAGCTTTTTATATTCAATAAAATCTCAACTAGCATATTAACAATATCTTCTTTCAATTTCTATTGCCTCTATATTTGAGGTTTCATTATTACTTTATGTTTTCAAACACACACACACATATATATATATGGTGTATTTATATACATGCATGTCTATATAAATTTAGAGATTGTGAACAAGAAGTATTATACCTGTTTTATCAGAAATATGCTTTTATATTTTATTCAATAATACATTCAGGGTATATTTATTTATTACATACTTAGAGGCTGACTTTTTTTAATATTTAGTGAAATTATATTGTATTATAAATTATTTCCATAATTTATTTGATTTCTCTTGATAGTTTTGAGCTGTTCATATTTTACAACTTCAAGTAATCTGGTAATGAACAGCATTATATATATATATATATATATATATATTTACATATTTATATAAGTACTTCAATAAGACAGCTTCCTAGAAGTGAATCTGATCAAAGGGGCCAAATATTAAAATTTTTGTTCAATACTGCCCTCCAAATATATGGCACCATTTTTTAAATCTTACTAATTGTACTTCAGTGCCTACTTTTTTGCACCCACACACTAGATACCACCAATATATTTAAGTTTGCAGGATAAGAATAGACACATAGTAAATTTTTGTTACTTAATTTTCTATTATAACTATAATGAAGTTAACTATCCAGTTATAAAGTTCTTGATGATATTTTTCTTCATTACTTTTCAAGTCTTTTGTTGGGTTTCCTTTGGGTGTCTGCCTTTCTCTTCTTATCTATTCTGGTAATGTTCTCTATTTCTTTGTTCTACTTTGATCACATGTTCTGTCTTCATGGTATGCTTTACACTTTTCTAAATAATTGCACATTTAATTGGTGATAGATTCCCATTTGCACTTAGAAATAAACCAGGATGTAGTGTTCCTTAATCCAGGTATGAAGTAAAAATTATACTTTCCTTGACTGGACTGGACAAATTGAGGTGAGAGGGTAAAGCAGTCAGAGTATAAAATGTTTGAAAAGAAATAAACATGTATCCAGATTTACCTCTTCAATGTTACTATAACTCAAACAAAGATGCTCATCAGTTTTCACTGCTCTAAATGTGCCCTCCTCACCCAAAACCTTGTTTTAGATTAGAATATCACTACGCTTTACCACCTATTATCCTATTTGCCATTTTCCATACAATATGGAATAAGGGTGAACAGTGAACATAGGTATTTGTATAGCACAGCAACATACCAAATATGCTCAACTTAATTCAGGGGGCTACAATTTGCTGCAGGCATGTCAAGTAGTTCCAGATATTTGCAGAACAGAGGTCAGGAGACTAGCAGGTGATTTTGCTAGTTAAAATACAGGAATCAACTACATCTTTTTAAATAAAACTACAGCTGCTTTTTTCTTTTATTCGCTCCTTTGAAAACTGCATATTGTGCTCTTACTAGCCAGGTTTCACTTGAAAGAAGTTTTATTGGGAGGAGAAAAAGTACATTTGATCCTCTTTTTAATCCATACAGGATCCACACACATCTTCCACACTCTACCATCAGTAGCCTCCCTGGAAACTGGTGTTTAATTTTGTAGTCTTACTTGTATATGTGTGTGTGTGTGTGTGTGTGTGTGTGTGTGTGTGTGCGTGTGCGTGTGCGTGTGTGTGTGTGTGTGTACACATACTCAGGGGCTCACTGCAAACACTATTTGAAAGTTTATCCCAATTGCTTAAACAATGTTATTCATCTTTGAATCTTTAGCCAAATACAGGAATATGTAAATAAATGTGTAAGTCAGTAGGTGATGTTTGAGGAAAAGGCTTGTAATACTCGTACACTGGTGTAATAGCACTGGCCTAATTTCTAACTTTCTAAAAGTCACTACTGTCTTTAAAAAAAATAGCTTTGGAGGTTCTTCCATATCCTTGAACCTCTATTTTTAATGCTGATATCTCCTCCAAAATACAAGTGCATTCTATTCAAACTCAAACATTCACTAGTCACCAGATTTTGATTCTTTCCATTAACTATCATGTTTCCAGTTTGGTTTCAATCCCTCATTTATGTGGGTTCATAGATATTTGATAGTCTCTGCTGAATTTGGGATAAAACTAGTATCAACTACACCCTCGCTCTTCCATCTTGTCCATCTTGTCTCTCTTTTAACCTTGTCTCCTTGCTCCACTGATTTGTTTCTACATAAAGTAATATTTCTCTCCTTTCCCTTTTCTCTCCATCTTAATCAGTGTCTACTTGTATAACTGACATTTTATTTTCTTCCATCTCCCTTATTCCTCAATTCCTATGGCCAGTTTCTCTTTGTGCATTTTCTCTAACTCCTCTCTAGACTAAGTCATTTTTATTCTAATAGAATTTGATATGCTTAGACATTTCCTAACTGTGTGGGAAGCACTAACAGTCAGATTTTGGAAACTGCTACATGGAATAGGAACAAAATACCAAGGTTAGTGTTGAAATGAGGTTTAACAGAGTCCTCATATTTAAAGAGCAATATGCCATTGTCTTCTGACAACGTAAGACAAAGTCCATATAAAATTCAGAAATTCTGAGTGATTGCACCCTACAAATAATAAGTATGTAGACTATTCCTTATTAACCTGTTTAGTCTACTCAATAGTCAATAATTTAGTTCATTTCTATCTGATGCTATAACTTTAGAGGATTCTCTTTGCTTTCTATAACAACCATTTTGAAAAATCACTACTGTGTAATGAGTAAGAAATTAAGAAGCAAGCCACTTTTTTCACTGTATCTATACACAACTTCATTATTTAAAAATGGGTCTATTCAAGTAAAACATAATATAAAGATGCCAGCATTATTTAACTAATGATGGAAATTTCATAGGCTTCACATTAATTACAATTCTAGATTTTAGATATTTTATAGTGCAAAGATTATTTGTTCACATGAGTAGTAAAGTTTTTAGTTGTTTATTTTTCATAGGAAACAGTAATTATAATTAACCAAACAAATAAGATTTTGAAAAAAGTGGCTTGCTTCTTAATTTCTTACTCATCAACACAAATTAATCCAGAGGGTTGGCCACAGACTAGTATAAAGCAGAGGTGAAAAAATTTTGATCCATGAGCCACAGTCTGTTTTATAAATAAAGACTTATTGGATCACAGCTACACTCATTCATCTACATCTTGTCTCTGACTGCTTTGTGCACTACAATGGCGGACCTGAGTAACTGTGATGAAGACCATGTGGTCCCCAAAGCCTAAAGTATTTATCTGGCCCTTTAAAAAAAAGCTTTTGCTGACAACTGATCTAGATAGAATATATTTTGTTTTCATCCAGTCTATTTGATCCTATAATGATAATAACACATTCTACACATGGCTCAAAATTTAATTTTTAGATTATATTTACATTTATTTACATGTAGGAACTTTTGTCTATTTCTTGGGAGTGACAAAATAAACTTTTTTAAATTTTAGATTTTTGTAAGTCATATTTTCATGTCAGCTTTCCATTCCTTTGATGATAAAAAAAACACTGGGGGAGGGGTCTGTATTTATAAATACAGAGTGCCCTCCTCTTCAAATCTGCTAAGATAATTTAAAAACATAATTGGCTTATGTTTTTAAACATAAAAACAGGGCATCCAACCTTTTGGCCTCCCTGGGCCACCTTAGAAAAAGTATTGTCTTGGATGGCACATAAAATACACTAACACTAATGATAACTGATGAACTTAAAACAAAAATCTCAAAAGAATCTCGTAATGTTTTAAGAAAGTTTATGATTTTGTGTTGAGCGGCCTTCAAAGCTGTCCTGTGTTGCATGCAGCTCACAGGCCATAGGTTGGAATAAGCTTGGTTTAGACAGTCTCAAGAGCTTTCTACCAAGATTTACAAAATAAAAATACCTTAAGAGAGGCTATATCAAATGAAAAAAACATTCCCCTTTTGTTGGAAATCTGAAGGAAGCATTAAATAAACTCACTTGGAACCTTCTGGTAGGATAACCAGAGTAATCAGGGTAGTTAGGATGAACAAACAGGATTTGCAACATTTTTATTTCCGGGTTGTCTGAGGACGTAGCATCCAAATGAACTTAACACCAGCATGTGATCTTCCACTACAAAAACTCTTACCTCTTGTTGTTTATATGCATTCTCTTGGACTTTGCCATTCAGTGTTTCAATATTGAGATGCAAAGTAAGCAATGTGGTATTCAGACTTATCAATGACTTTGAGATTTCATCTATTGCATCTCCATGTTCCTGGACTGAGGACACCAAGGTACTCAGCTGGAGAAGAACATCATTAAATCTCTGATCAGTCATCACACTGAAATTCTGGAAATTCTCTGAGTCTATGAGATTGGCTTGTGTGTCTGAAATATACTGAATTCTCTTCTCCATGTCATTCATGTTTTCTGTAACCATATTTTGAAATTTGATTTCATCTTCACTGTTATTTTCTTTCCTCATGAGACATTGACATTTATCATCAGCATAAATTGAACCAACTGTGCAATTCTTCATTTCCCACTTTAGGAGTTGAGCTGCATATTTAAGCAAAAATAAGCAGAGTCATGGCCTGTCTCCTTAAATGCATATACCATTCCTTCTGTATCACTCTGTTCCATTCCCTTCCATTCTAACATTTCAAATGCTTTCCTATGTCAGGTATTTATTTTAAATATACAATGTATGAACCATAGTAGGCATATTGCTGAGAGGGTAGCATCTCCTTTTCCCACTTTACATGAGAATTTGTTCCAAAATTAAGTCATTTTTTTCTGAATTGTTGCTTATATAAATCTACTGGACCAATAAATTTGGCTTTCTCAGTAAGAGAAATTCTAAGATTATAAAAGAACCGTGTCCTATTCCTTGGGTCTATTGTTAGGATAAAAAGGGGTAACACTTAACACAGTGTCTGAAGTTACTATGATCAATATTTTTGCTATAATCAAGATAAATGACAAAAAATATGTACTAAAGATAGAAGTATTCATGTTACCCACTGTATGAATAAATGGTTCATTCATCTTCCTTATCCTATTACTAAACTGACAGAGAACTATCATTTTCAGTTTATGCAGGCCTAATTTACAGTTGGGTAGCAAACAATTGGACAAATTTTTTTTTACTATAAAAATGCTGGTTTTAGAAGATTCCTCTTTGCCTATTATATATAAAATATATCTTCATAGCATAAATTTAGAAACCTGGGTAATGAAAGAAAAATAATTAACCACTAATCTCTTTGACCTGAGTTAAAGGCTAACATTTTGTGTATATACCATGTATCAAATTTGGCTCTGTTTTCACTATAATATTATTATTATTATAAAAGCAATATTATATTTTATATACAATCTGGAAACTACTTTTTAATTACTAATTATATCATAAAGACTTTTGTATATTTTTAGTGTTGTTTTACAAAGATAATTTTAATAACTACATTGTATTCTAGTTATGGATCAACCACATTTATTTAATAATACCCCTACCTAAAGTCTGCTTCTATTTTCACTAATACGTTCAATGTTTTGATAAACAGCCTTGTGAGCAATTATTTCCTGAAGAAAAAAATTCGATTAAATGGTATTTTTGGAGACATGCATAGCTGCTGATATATATTTCCTAACAGACATAAGTTCTCTAAGCAAGCTAATTATCCTTCTGAAAAGATCTAGAACAATAAGTTTACAGTTTAAAAACATAAAAAGCATATATATTAACTTTGCCGAGAAAAATAATACATAACTATATACAATAAAGAAAACATTAAACCTATTTGATCAGTAATTAGTCATAGCTAAAATTTTGTTCTTTCTATATCTCTCTATACTCATATACTTATCTCTATTATTTATACTCTTCATCTATCTATCTCTATATCTTTTATATTAGTTTGAATTATAAGATTTTCTATATTTAATCACTTTTAAGCAATAAAAATAACTTCATATTATTTAAAAGTATATCTATGAAATCAGCTATATCTGACTTGTTAGTTTTCTGAATAAAAATGTATGGCAATAGTACCAGCTTTATAGTTTTTTTAGAATTAATGAGATAACACATGAAAATCAGTTAGTTTCCATCTTTAACTCAGGCTACCTGTTATATAAATGAGACCTTATTTTCTACACAGGATAACGCTACCTGATTTTGGAATCTAGCTCTACTCCTCATTATTAGATGGTTACTCTGGGCAAGTCACTTACATTCTCCTTGCTTAGGTTTTTCCCAAAGATCTAAAAGTAGTAACTACCTCAGCAGTGGTGCCAAGGATGAGTGAGATAAGGCAGTAAATTCCATAGCACACAAATGGCACATATAAAACCTCTATTCAAATTTAAGTGCTTTATCCATTAAACATATTATCTTAGTTATAGAGAGAACTTTTTTTTACCTCCTTTACATGAAGAAACTTGATGATGGTTGCTTTTTGTAGCCATTATTACATTAAGAATAAGTATTAAACTACATATGCAATCAAACCCCAATTTACAAAATACATTTATATCACACTTTCCTAGTTATATTATCTCTAAAATTAGCTTATTTGAATTAATAAAATGTGTGTGACTACATTTTGATATGGTCCATAATAGAGGCCATATTAGATGTGCATTATCTATACTTCTTGATTTATCAATAAATTGAACCAAAAAAAAAGTAAATTTCTTAGTTGGCTCTCATCACATTTATTAAAATAAGTGTGAAAGCCGAGTTTTGGGTTAATGACGTTATTCATGCATTCATTGATTCTGTGATTTATTTATTAAACACTTAGTATGTAAAAAGCACTGTTTGAGCAACTCTGGGAATATCAGACCAGCTGAAAAAGGATTTTGACTTTAACAATCAGAAACTCAAACTAACTATTCTTACAAAATTATCTCAAAGTTGTCCCTTAATTTTTTTTTCTTTTATGATGAGTATTGCTGTGTATAGTTAGCAGGTAGGAATCCACGTTCTGGATTAGAATTGCCTCGGTTAGCAATTCTTGGTCTTTCATTTATAAACTGTGACCTTGGGCAAGTTAATCTGTCAGTGCTCTATTTCACTTCTGTATAAATGGGATACAAATGGCCAGTGTTTAAATACTTAAATGAACTTAATATATGTAAAGTACTTAGATTACTTTCTGGTGTATAATAAGCATTTGATTTACTTTCAGGTTTTTTGTTATTAATATTTTGGATTCACTATCTGCATAGCCAATATTGATAACTAGGACAAATTAAATTGTGTCATATAAAAAACTGAGGGTAAGTTGAGTATCCTGATGAGCACCATTGTTTCTGTGCTTTATTTTAATAAGCATATTGATCTAATTGCTTAACTATATAATTTTACTTTTACTAGAAATGGTTTCTATGCCACATAAGTAAAGCAACCTTTTCTCACAATATAAAAGAGAAGAGCTGATTTGACAAAATGTCTATGACCAAGTCCAACAGAAACTGATGATAAAGGCTACATTTTGCTCACAGATTTAAAAACATAACAATACTTATTTTCCCAAATTCTGAATGAAAACTAATTCTTACTTTCTTTAAAAAAAGATTTAACTCTGTGTCATAAATCTAGGTAAAGAATACCAAGAATTTATATTTTCAAGTGTCCATTTCATTAATTATCATTGGAGAAATACTGGCATATTTTGACTTTTTTACTTAACGTTTGAAAGGAAACCAGCTTTTATGGTTTGTGCAAAGACCTAGGGAGTTATAGATAATTCTACAGATTACATTTACCTTTTCATGTTGGTAGTATCTTCTAATACCTTCTCCTACCAAAAATTTATATTATCTTGAGCTTAAGATTCTTCAGTATTTCAGTAACAATTTAAGTTTGCTAATACGAGATTGTATTTTATTGTCTAGACATTATTATGTTGTTATCTATGACAGTGAACCAGTAGCTTCTTTAGGAGAAGGTAGCATATGAAGTAGATTTTACAATTAAGAAATATCTTTCAATGTATAAGGCACTTTAAATACATGTAGAATTTTTATGTACCACATTTTACTTCACCCATTGACTTATATTTGCCAAAACAGAGTGATTACTCTTATTTTAGGGATTTTTTTTTGTTTATAATTTTACTTTTTTGATATCAAGAAGAGATATCTATTACATTTTAGTTCCTTTTTAGAAAATATCTTACAATACAACTTAAAGTTGCAAATAGATCGTCTATTGTTTATTATTCAAATATGCTAGACATAGTAAGATCTATTCCAAATTTTGATCAATTTGGATGGTATCATGAACTAATATGATTTGAACATTTTAACTTCTTGTCAATCTTAACAGATATCTGTTGTAGTTTTAGGAAATAAAACCTCTTCAGATCAATCACTGTCAACCTTACAAAAATGTGTTGACTTGATTGTATTTTCTAATAGTCCAGAGATTTTAAATTTAGAAGCCTGAATTCTTTTTAGTCTTCTGTCGGCATTCTGCACAGGCCTATTACAAAGATGTTGTACCACTTGGGTTTGCTCTGTAGGACATAGTTTGTATAAAGGTGATGAAATTTACCCAAATTCAAAATGGCTTAAAGCTAATAATCCCAAACAATAATATATCTGCCAGTTATGCATTTCAAAGTATAAATAGGCATAACCATAAACAACATACAATAACCTCAGTTCATTGGGAAGATAGTTTAATGAGAGACACATCAGGTTCTTTTACTTAGATGGCTGTGGTTGGTTTGACTGATGCATTGGTTTCATTTGTCCTGGTTGGGTTTTGTTTTTGTTTGCTTTTAAAGGCCAAAATTGAAGTTGGTTTTAACCTGTGCGATATACTTTCCTGGCTAAAATTATGGCAACTCTGCTTTGCTATGGTTTTTTTATGGGTTAAACATATTTTGTTCTAAAAACCCAATTACACTGGGAGATAGTAGAGGTTAGGAGTCAAGAGATCCTACTGTCTCAATTTCCTTTTGTGGATAACAAAGATAAGTATATGCCTGCTCAGGGGTAATTGTGAAGTATATTAAAATAATTTATGAGAAATCTATAACCCATGGCCTGAACATATAATAGTAAATGCTCAAAAATGACATCTGTTATTACAATTATTGTTGTTGTTTTATTGTTTCTTTCTTAGCAAAATCTTGGCTCTGTTCTGGAATATCATTTAGGTTGACTCTTAGCAGTAGTGGTTTAACCTTGTATTTAGGAGCATTTTCTTGTTAAGCTTATTAGGATGCACATGAAATGTATCTTACTCCCTGCCTACTTCTCGTTAGAGCATATATCCAGACATTTTACCAGTCACAGACAAGAGGAGAGCTGCATAGTACATAAATTCAAACCAATCAAATCCATCAAAATGTGACTGTGGGAAATAACATTTATAGATTTGACTGAGTTATATGCAAGCCACTCCTGTGGAAACCCTCAAATCCATCCACAGTTCAAGTTAGACTCTCTAAAGAAATATACACCTGAAAAAGGTTATGTTGAACCCAAGTCAAGTGTTTTCAGTTTCTTTAAGGGGATGCTCTAAGGTTATTTTTAGAATGTTCTAAATAATGACTATATGAAATGTGGCCATACAAGATATTACTGAAGTGAAGACCATTATTTTACAGGTTCTCCTCTTTCTGAAGGCTCACAGGAATATTTTGTTATGCTCTCAATACTAGGAGTAGAAGAGATTTACATGAACTGACTTGCTTTCATATTTTATACATTGTTAATGAAAATGACCATGTTTATATCTTCACACTGGCAGCTAGAATACCTATCATGAAATTTGTGATCCACAACTAGACATCTATTGGAGATCAGAGGATAATATATTTTTTGAAATAGTCTAATCTTTCCATTAACGTCAAAAAACTATATTTTATCTTAATCTTCCATTTTCTACTTTATTCCTTTGTTTTAATTAACAACTTTGAGGAATATATTTTTTTCATTTAATAAATTTGAGCAGTATTTTGTGATATGAATTTTTTCTTATGAATCTCCGATATACAAAAGACTGCATGCTTCTTTTTGCTTCTGTAAATAACTACTTCACAAGATAAATTCCTGGGTTTCAGGAGTCTAGCATACTGTACCTGTCACTATTCCAATGATAGGTATGAGAATTATAAACACAAGAAGGTAAAGGGCAATCAATGCAGCTTTGAAGGACTTCATTTTCTCCTGAAGTGTGGGGCCATTTTTAGGATCTAAAAAAACAAAAGCCCAACCTACTGTTAGAAAACTGAACGTTCTTAATTAAAAATTTTGTACTCTCCACTTATATTGCTACTACCAAGCCTATTGGAATAAAAAGAGAAAAAATTGGTTATCGTATATTCAGTAGGAAGCAAAAGGGACTATCACAGGAAACACCAATACGGGCATTACTGTGGACCTCTGATTTACTTACCCATTAACTAAGCATTCATAAAAAAGTAACTATCCTCTACAAGTTATACTTGTCTTATTTAGGGGCATTAGCTAGTAAATTTTAATGTTCATGCCAACATATGTAAACATAGTTTTTATTCTTCTGTTTCATACAGGAATACATTGTGGGTGGAAATAAAATTCTTCAAGTATATGAAATTATGAAGTTTTCCTGATTTTAAGTCAGGTAAGAGAATTTATTTTCAAGAATAATTATACAATTTTTTTCCCAATTCCATCTCATTATGTTTTTATTTGGATACCTCTTATAATTTTAATATAATATAAAATAATTAAAAAATTATTCAAATTTTGACTAAAGTTTAGAATAAATCAATGAAGTTCATCCTCTGGATATTTAGAACATACTAACATTTTAGTATTACCCATTTAAAATAAATAACAATTCACATAAAAGATGCTAATTGTGGAAAAGATAGCTCTATGTAGAGAGAATCTTAGTAGAAGAGGAAGATATTTCTCTCTGATTAGGTGAATGAAACATCTATTAATTTTTTTCCTTATGGCCATTATTACTTTTGCTCAATAAAAAAGAAGTAAATTTTGTTTTCTGGTTGTAAACTCCTAAATTAAAAATAAAACTTTAGACATTGTTCAATAATGTTCTATGAAGGGTATGAGAGAAAAAACAAGAAGTTTTTAAAAAAGAAATAATAAAGAAAAGAAAATAACAAGGAAAGATCAAAGGAAAAAGAAAATGAACAAACCACAATACAGACGAGATATTCTACCTGCCAGGTTGACTAAGCCTGAAACCCAGGAGTCATTTTCTCCCTTATCTCCAATTTACAATCACAAGTTATTTGTATGTTGCCTTTTAAACAGTTCTCAAATAGCTTTTTTGTTTGGTTTGGTTTGGTTTTTTGCCTTTTCTCTGTTCCGAATTCCTCTGTACTCCCTCAATCTCTCAACATTTCTACCTTTAAAAGCTTTTGCTATTATCTTTTCCCTTGTCTCATTGGTGCTACCTCCTCCCATGCATCGTTAGTATGGCACACAACATGCATCGTACCTTGGGGTTGTGTTCTGTATTTCAAGTTTGTCTACGAAAGAATTTGTATAAGATCCTGTAACTTTGCATTTCCTGCTTCCTCAGACTGAACTATCTCTATGGCTCCTTTCCTACCCCCTCCCCCTGGGGGGAATATATATAAAGTTTAACAGAATGAAAATATAATACCTCTGTCCTGACATTTTAAATGAACCTGTCCAGATACAGACAAATACTACTTCTTTTGAGGTCTTGTGGTTACGTGTACAAAAATCTGTTTCAGTACTGTTAAGTACCGAATTGTGTTTCTCAAAAAGATATTGTTGAAATCTTAACACCAGGTATCTGTGAATGTGACTTTACTTGGAAATAGAATCTTTGCAGGTACAATCAAATTAAAATGAGGTCCTACTGGATGAGGATTGATATCCTTGTGTAAAGAGGACAGGGAGACACTAGGGGAGAAGATCACGTGAAGATGTAGGCAAATATTGTAGTGATCAGTTACAAGTCCAGGCACAACTTTCAGGATTACTAGGAGCCACTAGAGGCTATGAAGAGGCAAGAAAGGTTTTTTCCCTAGAGCCTTCAAAGGCAGCAGTGCCTTTCTGACATCTTGACTCCAGACTTCTGACCTTTGGTGTTGTGAGAGAATAAGTGCCTGTTGTTGTAAATCACTCAATTTATGGTCATCTGTTACAGCAGCCCTAGGAAACTAGTATAAGCACCTTCCACTCATGATTTGCGAAAAATTCACGGTGCTGGGATTAGTCATATCCAAGACC
>PVKE010026273.1:0-22435 GCA_004027555.1 Craseonycteris thonglongyai
AAGAAAGAAGTGGGTGGGCCCCTGATGGGGTAGAAGCCTGAGTCTGCCTTTCAGCCGCATTCCTCAGGCTCTGCCCTCTGCGTCACTTCCTGAAATGAGGCAAGGATTGGACGAGATTACAGTATCATAAACGTCTTGAACTCTAGTCATCTGTAAGGCTAAAACTCCTGGGATACTCAGATCCTTGGCTGTGACTAAGACAGCCAGTCACCCCACACGAACCTATCCTCTGTTCTTCAAGCCCAGCTTGCTTATAGCTAGGTGTGGCCCAGTAGTGGCTTTGACCAAAACAATCTGCACAGAGTGATGGGTGAAATGTTCTGGTCATATCTTCCATTTCTCCTCTTCCAGCCCTCTTTCTTATGGGAGGGAAAGTAGACACGATGGGAGCCAGTATGGAATATCTAGACAAGGGCAAGACCTGGGGATGGTGGGAAAATGAAAATGAGTCTGGGTCTTTGATGGCTTCACTGGGCAGAGCCACTGCATCGGTTCAGACTTAGGTGACAGAGAAACTCGTTTCTGTCTTGCTTAAGCCACTGTTATGTGGCTTCCCTGTCCCTGGCAGACCCTACATAATTACTTACCCCCGTAAGTTCCTTTCTACCTCAAAGACTTTCCCAGAACCAAGAAGCATCAAGCAGGCAAGTAAAACAACTCTGTGCCCCAAGGATACTCCAAAAAGTTTAATGAGTGGAAATTGTAATAAGATCTGCCACTTATTGAGCACATCTTTCCACTATACCAAGAAAGTAAAGCAGTTCTCATCTATAATTCAGTTTAGGAAACCTCATGCTTTCAACTAAGCAGCATGTATTTACTAAGCACCACTGTGTACAAAAACACTGTCCAAAGCAGAGTGGCAGCCACAAAGGACAGGACATACCAGTCTTCTGGGAACTGGCATTCTCAGGAGAGGGGAGTGTCATGAGATGTCACATTTTGATAAGGCTAAACGGAATGATGTATGAGTATCCTGGACAAATCATACCACCTTTCTTTTGATTAACGTTTGCATGCAATACCTTTTTCCACCCTTTTATTTTAATCTATCTGTCGTTATATTTAAAGTAGTTTCTTATAGCTAGCACAAAGTTGGGTCTTGCTTTCTTATCCAATTTGACAAAATCTGCCTTTTAATTGGTAGTGTCTAGACCATTTAAATTTAATGTGATTATTGACATGGTTGGGTTTAACTACTGTTTTCTATTTTTCCAATCTATTCTTTGTTCCCCCTTTTTCCCCTTTTTTCCTTACTTTTGGTTAAGTTTTTTTATGATTCTATTTTATCTCTTTTATTGGCCTATAAGCTAACCCTCACTGTTTTGTCTCTTTAGTGGTTTCATTAGAGTCCATAATATACATCTTTACCGTATGACAGTCTACTTTCAAGTATTTATACCACATAATACCATATCATAAATAGAATAATCTTATGTTAGTATCCTTCCTTTTACCCCGTCCCAATCTTTGTGCTATTGCCATATATTTCATTTCTACAGTACCCCACAAGACACTGCTATCATATTTGCTTTAAACAGATAGTTTATTTAAAGACATTTTTTAAAACAAGAAGCTTTTTGTATTTACATTCATATTTCTCTTTTCTGGGGATTTTCACTTCTTTGTATCCATCCAGGTCTCAGTCTGATATCATTTTCCTTCTGTCTGAAGGACTTCACTTAACGTTTCCTATAGTGGTTGGTGGTCAGCTGGTGATACATTCTCTTAGCTTTTGTGTATCTGGAAACATCTTTTATTTCACACCTTTTCCTTTGAAGGTATTTTGGCTTGATATAGAACTCTAGGTTGAGAGTGTTTTCCTTTCCATGATTGAATGATGCCGCTTCATTGTGTTCTGCCTTGCATGGTTTCCCATGAGTGGTCTGCTCATTCTGACCTCTGTTCTGTAAATACTGGGTCTTTTGTCTCTGGCTGCTTTTAGAATCTTTTTCTGTAACACTGGTGTTAAGCAATTGATTATGATGTCCCTTGGGGTAGTTTTCATCATTTTTCTTCTAAGTTTTGAGCCTTTGGATCTCTAGGGTTACAGTTTTTACCAAACATTTGACATGTTTTTTCTATATCCTCTTCCCAACTTTTTATGACTACAACTACAAAGATGACAGGCTACTTGATACTGTCCCACAACTTACTGATGCTCTCTTCATTTTTTTCAGTCTTTTTGTTCACTTTTTTGTTTTGTTTCATTTTAGATATAGCTTTTTCTTCAATGTTTTAGCCTGCTTAACTGTGTCTAATCTGTTATTAATCACCCCAGTGTATTTTTTGTCTGATTGTATTTTTCAACGCTAGAAATTTGATTTGGATCTATTTTATATTTTCCATGTCTCTCTTTATCACAACCATGTTTTCTCTAACTATTTGTATGTTTGGCATATATTATATTTATGGTAGCTATATTAATGTCCTTGTATTAGTCAGCTCAGGCTGTTGTAACAAAATGTGACTGGGTAGCTGAAATAAAAGACATTTATTTTTCACAATTCTAGACACTAAAAGTCCAAGTTCAAGGTGCCAGACTATTTGGTTCCTGGTGAGGGTCTTATTCCTGACTTGCAGACAACCACCTTCTTGCTTGTGTCCTCGCAAACTGCAGAGAGCAATTTCTCCTTCTTCCTCTTCTTATAAAGTCATTAATCCCATCATAAGCATCCCACCCTCATAATCCCTTCTATCCCCAACTACCAAACTACCAAAGGCCCCATCCATAAATACCATCACATTGGGGGTTAGGACTTCAACACATGAATTGGGGGAGCATTTGTGTTATTACTGGGCCATTTTCTATAGAATGTTCTCTTCATTATGGGTCATGTTTTCCTATTTACACATGCGTCTTTGAATGCATGGTGATTTCTGATTGGATGCGAGATCATATACATTTTATTTTGTTGGGGCTAGACTTTCTTTTCATTCCTTTAAATATTTTGGGGCTTTGTGTTGGATGCAATAAAGTTACTATACTTGGAAACAACTTAATCCTTCCATGGCTTGCTTTTAAGCTTTATTAAGCAAAACTAGAAGAATCTTTAGTCTAAGGGTAACTTTCCTGCATAACTGAGGCTATGTCTTCTAAGAACTCCAACTGATAGATACCCTGTGTGCTAGAAAGTTTCTTCACTCTGGGTGGTGGGGGAAAAAATAACTATTGAGCTCCAGGGATGATTCCACTTGATTCTTTGCCATATCTTTCCCTGGCCTTGGGAAGTTTACTCACAGGTACTCACTAAAAACTCTGAAGAGCTCTGGAGTCGTGTTTCTGTGTAGTTCTCACATATTAAGGATCTTACTCTGTAAATTCTAATGGTTGTACATAGCCTCTTCAAACTCAGAACTCTCGATCCTCCACCAAGGGTGGTAGCTAGGCTCTGTCATATATCTGAAAATATAATACCAAGGGTGCCAGAAAAATGCATACACATTTTAAGAGATGATAACTATGTGCTACTTTTCCAAGTTGAATTGAATTCAGGTAGCAATGTGGAGTACGACGTTTGCTCAAAAGATGGCATTAATCAAATGAATGCTAATGTCACCATGGGACAGGCAGAACAGTCACAAAAAAATGGCAGAAGCACAGCTGTTGTTTGATGAGCACAAGACCATTTTGAAGTGGTATTTGAAATTTGAGAATGCTGTGGAAATACAACAATGGAGACATGAGTATGCAACAAAAGCTCCAACACACCTAACAATTGCATACATTCATGATAAGTTTGAGACATATGGTAAATTGAAACAGCACATGCAGTGATACAAGTGGACACTTTGGTCAATGCTGCTCAAGCAATAGTTCCCTGTGATCAGAAGTGTTTGGACGCTGATGGTAACCACTTTGAGCACCTCTTTTAATTGCAGAAGTCACACATGACTTGTTCATCTTTTGTTATCTGTATATATTGAGTATTAAAATTTTAACAGATTTTTTTCTTTCTTAAAATGTGTATATATATTTGGGGGGGGGCACCCTCTGTATATACTTCAGAAAGTAAGATGGAGCAAACTCATTTGCTTCCCTTCTCTAAAAGATTACTGTTTTGTGTTACTTGTCTAATGTCTGAAAACTGTTATTTCAAGTATTTTCCCTAATTATAGTCGTTCCTCCCTAATTCCTTCCTTGTCATCATTCTTTCTATACAGTTTTCTTTCAGTCAGGGTCAAAATATCATCGTTTTATAAATATTCTTGCCTACCTCCCTCTGAGGGGCAAAATGTTCATTTTCTATACTCATTCTAATACTCCATATACACGGACTCAATTTTATATTTAGTGTAACAATAAAATTCTAAAAGCATACTTAAAAACCTAAATTGAAATTATCACAAGACAGTAGCACAGCAAGAACTCTGAGATTCTCTCAACTGAATGTTCTGTTGACATATTAAAGCTCTTGTTGGTTCTTTATCCAACCTCTAGGGAAAGACTTTTCCATAAGTGCAACTAGTTAAATAAGCATAAAAAGTAAGATTCTGTTTCATTACTAAAAAGGCTAATACTTATTGTATGTAGACACTTTTCTACATATGCCTTAAGGCAGAATTGTGTAAATTTTATCTAAATGGAGGCAGCTTCGTTTTTCTAAATTACATGTGTTCTGAAAGGAGTCAATAAAACCACTGATCCAGTTTGTCTTTCCATGAATGCATATTCTGTATACTGCTAAAATTACAGCACTGAGTGTTATAATTCCGCATAAGTTACACCCTAAACACAAAGATTTAGAGACGTTATTTTCACAGCTTGCAAGTACTTTCAGATATGTTATCTCATTAATTCTTAAAACAATCCTGTGAGCTAAGGGTTCATAACAGGAGAAAAGTCAATATTGTAGAAACAAGAGAAAGACTAAGATGTCCAATTGCAATCTTACTCTAAAAATACTTAAGTACAGACTATCCGAATCAAGTTTGCGTAGCTTATGTTTGTGAATACTTATTTCCAATGGGCTGTATCATCTAACTATGCTTTATTCAACACTAATAAAATACCATATTCTTATGAACACGAGTTTAACAGCTCAACACTTGTCTCCAGTACCTCATCCCTAAAACTAAAGTTCATTTTTTTCCCAATTTATCATACTGTGAAAATTTACAAACTTCAGAAAGTTTTCAAAAATAGTGCAATGAAGAATATGCCTTCTATCTAGATTCATCAGTTATCAACATTTTGCTATATTTGCTTTATACATGCACACAAATGGATGTGTGCATAAAGCAAATACATATAATATATTCCATTAAACATATTCTATTTTAATAATTGCATATAATATTTACATATATCGTTGTATAAATTATATATGATAAATATTGCTATATTTTTGTATATTCATATTGAAAGTTAGTAGCAAGCATCATGACAAGTCATAAATACTTCAATATGAATCTATTAAGAGCAAAAATATTCTCTTACATATGTAAAATTATTGCACTCAGGGAATTTAACATCAATGCACTGCTATTATCGAATATATAGACCTTTTTCAAATTTCCCCAATGACCCAATAAACGTCCTTTATAGCTATTTCCCTGATTTAGAATGCAATCTGAGATCATACACTGCATTCAGATGTCATATCTCTTTAGTCTCCTTTAATCAAAAAACAGCTTCCCCAGCTGTTTTAGTCTATAATGACTGGCATTTCTTAAGAAAACAAGCCCTCATTTTTGGATTTCTCTGATTGTTTCCTCATGATTAGATTTAGTTTGAACGTTTGGAGCAGGAATGCTCACAAAGTGACAGGTAGGTATCAAATTAGTGGGTACATGATGTCAATTTGCTTCTCTTTTGGTGATGTAAAATTGCTTCGGTTTGATCATGTTTATGGTAGTCTCCATTGTAAAGGTGCCTTTTCCCCTTTGTAATTAAGTAGTCCAAAGGGCTACACTTTGAGAGTATTCTGTTCCCCCCAGCAATCTTTCACTCATTGATTGTAGCATCCACCAATCCTTCTTGCCTGAATCAGTTATTAATTACTACAGTGATTGTAAAATAGGGATTTTTCTCTGCCATCATTCCTTCTACATTTATTAATTGGCACTTTCAAAAGTACTTCATGATAGCACAAAACACCAGGCCCACCTACATGAGAGCGTCAGAATGAGAACGAAGATGCTCACTGGAGCTAAGCTCCCCAGAGGCAGACACACCCATGTGGAGTCTGGAGCTCCAGCTAGATACACACAGCTCTGCGTTTGCTGCTCCAAAGATATTTTCCCCACAGTAGATCAGGTTCAAAGGAATTCTTTCATTGTGTAAGTCGTGGATGTTTACCATGTTCTTTGTTTCAAGATGGTGATGGAATACTGGCAAAGGATCTAAAGGAACTACATTTTTCAAGCTTCATACAATAACCTCTAGCTTCCTCCTTGAAGCAGCGAGAGAAACTCTGAAAGCATGAGGTTGAGAAAATTGGACGCGGCTGAGAAGTTTAGTAGATCATTTCTAAAGTATGCTTGGCTCTGAAACATTTTTTACAGTATAGATCAAGCACCCCAAAATTATACCCTTTCATCCCTGTTCTTGCATGGCTTCAGTTCAAAGAAGGAAATATTTCTTTCTATCCCTTTCTACCTCTCTTACAGAGAGAAGCCCTAAGCCTTTATAACTACATCATTTTTTAAAATTTGGTCAGGCTAATTGTCTGCATACCACCTTATTGCCATGACAATGTTAGACCCAGTACTTTGAATTCATCTGCTATCAGTGAGTTCCATGTCAATAAAGTCAAAAGAACATTTTAATTTAATCAACAATCACAGTATACTCCATGAATACTCTGTCAATGGTGCCACCCTTAGAAGTCTTTTTTTTTTTTTTAAGATTTATTTTATTGTTTGAGAGAAGGTGAAAGAGAAAGAGAGAAGTGGGAGGGCCAAAAGCAGTCTCCACAGTTGTACATCATTAGTTGTGACACAGTTTTATTCCACACAGGTTGATGTGGGGCCATGCAGGATGGGAACCGAACTGGGGGCCTCCCACATGGGAGGTGAGAACTTTCACCACCATCCCAGTGGTTACCAGTTGCACTGCAGTTCAGCATATGGGTTTGCATGGGCTGGGGCCAGCATTCGATCCCCAGACCTCGTGGTTGCAAGGTAAGAGTTCAACCTGCTGAGCTATCCTGGCCTCCCTTGGAAGTCATTTTCTAAACTGAGGCCTGCCAAGATGTTATAGAGAAAGCCAAAATCAATCCATATGTATCGCCAGTATATTACGTAGTAGTGAAAATACATATATTACTAAAAAATCATCTTATGGACCACTATGAAATGATAAAATCTTAAATCTTTAAAGGGGTCACAGAGAGCTCATCCAATGTCTTACCTAACATCAGGTTCATGTCTTCAGTGTCTGAAATAGTCATGCCATCTCTGTCTAAATAGCACTGGTGGGAGAGCTCACCACACACAACACTCATTCCATTCATCCACACCTACATCCAAGGCAGCGTGGAGAGCACGGGCTAGGAGTCAGTGTGTTCGCATGTAAACCTACACCTATTCCAGAAAAATACAGTTGAAAATGCAAACTTAATAACAGGTATCCTTTCAATACAAAGCTTTTATAAAGCATTTAAAGCAACATTTTATTGACCAAAATTTGATATCATGATATTAAGCAAGTTAACCGGTATGGTATGTTTCAGGCCAAGGAATGTGAAAATTTCTCTCCCTGCATCACTTGCCCTGAAATGATCTTTTTCAATTCCCTGAAGTCAAAACTCTACCATCTGTGTTTTCCATCAAGTCCCAAGAGCATAACTTTATTTCCTTCTCCCACCACACTTGCTCTGCATATTTGAGCTCACATGGTTAAAAAAACTCTTCTGTTCTCTTAATCTACTCACACTCCGGAATAGAGTAGTCATGGCAACTTATACAAATATAAGGAAATGTGGTTATACAAAAATAGAGTCAATGGTTGTAAGCCTGGGTGATTAGAACAACAGTATTATAGACAGAAAAAAGAAAAAAGGACTTAATCTGGTTGGGTTTCAAGGTCTGAAGTTTAAGATGATGGGAAAATGCTCAGAGTCCAGGTATGAAATCCAGAACAGATATCTATTTGAGTCATCAGTAGAAATAACAGTTGAAAATATTTCCCAAGGAAAAGAGAAATAAAGAGAAGCAGTGAAAATATTCACTTATATTGCCCTCCATTATTTCTGCCTTGTATAATGTCTTCTGATTTTCTAATTTTTCCCCAATTAATACTCTCATCTTCCCAATATAACATAATTTCCATATGTCAGGAATCAAATCTTGGGGGTAGCCAGGATGGCTCAGCAGGTTGAGCACTTGCTTTGCAGCCCCAGGGACCGAGGATCAAAACCCAGCCCCAGCCCGTGCAGACCCATATGCTGTACTTTGGTGTGCTTCCCATGCAGGAGGCCCCAGTGTAGTTCTTGCCCCCAGTGTGGCTCCTGGCTCGAGGGGGCATGCCTCCTTTGTGGGAGGCCCGCAGCCCAATTCTCATCCTGCGTGCCCCCGCACCCTCAACCACAACAACCTGTGTAGAACAAAACCATGTCGAAAACTGATGATGTACAACTATGGAGACTGGTCTGGGCCCTACCCCTTCTCTCTGTCTCTCTCTCTGTCTCTGTCTCTCCCTGTCAAAAACAATAGGATAAATCTTTAAAAAAAAAAGACTCCCAGGAAGCCAGGATGGCTCAGCGGGCTAAGCACTCACTTTGTGGCCCTGAGGATCAAGGATCAAATCCCAACCCCAGCCCGTGCAGACCCATATGCTGAACTGGGGCGTGCTTCCCCTACAGGAGGCCCCCAGCCTGGTTCCTGCCCTCTGGGGCCCTCACCCACCTGTGTGGAATGAAACCATGTTAAAAACTGATGATATACAACTATGGAGACTGCTCTGGGCCCTCCCCCTTCTCTCTGTCTCTGCCTCTTTCTCTCTCTGTCTCTGTCAAAAACAATAAAGTAAAATTTTTTTTAAAAAAGAATCAAATCTACATTACTAGAGTCAAAGAAGATATTTGATAGAATCATTTTGGCAGATTCTAATAGTCACCTAAAAATATTCATGAAAAACCTAGTGGCAGTTCACCTTACTGATGCATAACATGTTCCCTGGACAGTGGAACCCATCTACTAAGTAACAGTTATTTACAAATGCCTCTTTGAGGTCAACACCAACAGATAAATTCACTCATTCATTCAGTGAAAACTATAAAAATCAACCATGTACAAGGTACTGTGCTAAGATGCATCTCCTGGGAAACAGAAAGCCAAATAAGACAAGATCCTCACTCTTAGAGATCTTACAGTAGTATAATCATCTTGTGCTAGGTCAAAGGTAAATTTGTGCCTTCAATCAATTTAGGGTACTCCACTGTGTCTGCTAATACAAGTGTTTATGGTTTTATAGTTTTCCTTCAACTTTGCCAAATAGTTTAAACTTCTTAAACTTATGGTTTGAGTCACTGCTACTTATTTCACGTCTTTAGATAGAACTTGATATTCTTAAAGTTCTCTATCATCAACTTCATTCATACACTAAAACTATTAGTAATATACTAAATCTTTTATGCACAAAAACCCTCCATTCAAGTCATCCTGGCCTTCCCAGTGGTCCATAAATGCTCACCACTTGGTCTTTTTTTCCTAACTTATGAGTTTCATTTCCCATGCCTAAAGTTCTCCTTTTCCCCCTCACCACCCCAACCCAAATTATCCAAAGTCTTCTTCCTTTTCATGTGACATGTCCAACTCATCCAGTTTATACTCTCCCTTCTCTGAAATCTAATGAAATCTATATAAATAAACATTTAGTTTTGTTTCTTTATGTTATTCAATAAATGTTTCATTTAAGTTCTTTCTCTCTCTCTCTCTTTCTCTCTCTCTCTCTCTCTCTCTCTCTAGAATATACCAGTAAGCTCTTGAAGGTAAATACTGTGTGTGTGTGTGTGTGTGTGTGTGTGTGTGTGTGTGTGTGTTCACTAGCACCAGTCTATACAATTTTGTACATACAGAGGATAGACAATATATGCAAATAATTAAAATACTTCTTGGAATTTACAGAATACCTTATATACTTGGCCCTTTGACAAATGCTTTTAAATTATAATACTGCTTACTAAGCCAAAATAAATCCATCCTGCTCATAACCCAACTCTTCAGGGAAGGCTCTATTTTGATGGAGTATTGGGGCAAATCGTTTAGCACTGTGATAGAACTGTCATTATTACTGTCCTACCATCTATCATAAGACAACATCACTAACAAAGATTAGAGAAAAGACCAATGAGTTCTGAGTTACTAATATAGGGATAAAAAATGTCTAATACCAAAGCTATGAAAGCTAATAAATAATATCTTGCCCTTCATCATTGACGTGCAATCATCAGACCTGGCCTTTTTCCCCTAGTCAGGGTGAGAAGCTCACACAGAGAGTGAAAGTTTCTTCCTGAGAAGTCATGAGACCCTCGTGGCAATAAAACAACTACTTTAGGCTCATTAGGATCAGTCTCTCATTTAAGTAAAGCCAGCAGCTAACTATACCAGGTTCAAAGTTTCAAAAAGAATAGGGAATACAGAATCATAAAAATGATCAGAAATAAATAGACCAAAGTAAATAATGAAAACAACGTGGAACCATAAAACTCCTAGAAGAAAATATAGGAAGTAAACTCTCAGACATTACCCTTAGTAATATTTTTACTGATACAGCTCCTTGAACAAGGGAAATAAAAGAAAAAACAAACAAATGGGACTACATCAACCTAAAAGGTTTTTGCACAGAAAAGGAAACCATCAACAAAGCTAAAGGCAATGTAATAAATGGGAAAGATATTTGTCAATGATACATCTGATAAGGAGTTAATATCCAAAAATTAGTAAAAACTCATACAACTCTACACCAACAAAAATAAACAATTCAACTAAAATATGAGTAGAGGACCTGAATAGAATTTATCCAAAGAGGACATACAGATGGCCAATAGACATGAAAAGAAGCTCAACATCACTAATCATCAGAAAATGCAAATAAAAACCACAATGAGATGTTACCTCATGCCTGTCAGAATGGCCATTATCAATAAATTAACAAACAACAAGTGTTGGTGAGAATGTGGAGAAAAGGGAACCCTTGTGCACTGTGGGTGGGACTGCAAATTGGTGCAGCCACTACGAAACACATTATGGAGGTTGCTTCAAAAAATTAAAAACAGAACTACCATATGACATAGCAATTCCACTATTGGATATTTATCCAAAGAAATCCAAAACACTAATTCAGAAAGATACATGCACCCCTATGTTTACTGCAGTGCTATTCACAATAGCCAAGATATGGAAAAAAAAACAAAATGCCCCTCAATAGATGATTAAAGAAATTGTGGTACATATATACCATGAAGTGCTACACTGCTGCTAAAAAAAAATAATGAAATCTTTCTATTTGCAACAACATGGATGGACCTAGAGGGTGTTATGCTAAATAAAATTGGTCATACTGAGACAAACACCACATGACTGCACTTAAATGTGAAATCTAAAGAACAGAATAAATGAACAAACAAAACAGAAACAGACTCATAGATGAGAAAGCAAGCTGATAGTTGCTAGATGGAAGAGAGGTTGGGGAGATGGATGAGGGAAAAAGTACAAATTGGGTGGGAAAAGAGGGAGGGGAACTAAATATATGGTGATGGAAAGAGTTGCATGCCTGGAACCTATGTAATTTTTACTAACCAACGTAACCCTGATAAATTCAACAATAAAAAACAGTGCAAATTGTTAGTTACAAAACAGTCATAGGGATGTACAGCACAGAATGGGGAATATAGTCAATAATGTTGTAAAAACTATGTATGCTGTCAGATGGGTACAAGTCTTATCAGGGGGATCACTTCTTAAGTTACAAATGCCTAACCACACCTGAAACTAATATAAAACCGTAGTGAATGGCAACCATAATCTTACAATACACTCACGGGATGTACAGTAGAGCACAGGGCATGCAGTCAATGGTAGTGTCACAGCTGTGTACGGTGTCAGGAGGATAGTAGACTTGGGATTATCATGTTGTGAGGTGAGTAAATGTCTAATCACTATGCTGTTTTGTATACCTGAAACTTTAATAATAATTTTAAAAACCAATAAAAACAACATAGCCCGCATCAGTCTCTACTGAAGTTCAGGTGTGGAGGAGTAGTTGGGAGAAAGGCAGGGTAAAGAGGCCACACAGAAAACTCACCCCCAAAACAAGCAGTGGTTACCAGAGGGCGGAAGGTGGGCGAGGCAGACGAGGGTAAAGGGTCTCAAATATATGGTGATGGAAGATTTGACTTGGGGTGGTGAAAAGGCAATATATACATGATGCATTTTAGAATTGTACACTTGAAACCTATATAATTTTATTAACCAATGTCACCCCAATAAATTTAATTTATTTTATTTTTATTTTTTTTTTTAGTTTTTAAAAAGTCAATAGAAAGTGTCCAAATTGGTAAAGGTGAGACGGAGTCATTGAAAACAGCCTTGTCATCTCTATTTTCTAAGGTAAAGGGAACATCAGGGTCTCTAGAAGCTTACACACACACATACAGCCACTGTGCACATGCATTAGACTGAAGCTATATTTACTCAGCACTAAGGGGTTCCCTCAGATGGAAGTAAAACCAGGAGCTCCTTTTTATAACATAAGACTCCTATTAAAAAGGTGTTTCACGGTTTTAAACAGTCTTATGAACAACTGTTTTAAATTCTGACGACACTTACTATGGTAGGAAGAAAGGAGAAGTCTGGGAGTGGGCGATTAATGAACCGGGCTGTTTGAGGGTGTCTGAGAATCACCTGGCCTTCTTCCTGCAAAATAAAGCCTCAAAGCAGGAAGAACACACGGGCTGGAAAAGTGAAAACTGTCACCCTAGAAAAACAAAGGTGGACCCACTAAATGCAAATGAATTCACAGGGAATGTGAATTTTGCTTCCTGGCCATGAAAAATAGTTTGGAGGATTTGTGCCAAGATTTGAAATAAAAGCATGCCCTTTTCTCCCTGCACCCTCCAGAATTGCCTTTGAAGTCCCATGTGCGCCACAGGGCACGAACAGCAACAAATCAGGCTGTTCTGAAATGTTATTATATATGGTTCAGTAGGAGACAGTGCCCTTCAGCATTTATAAAAAGTCCTTTTCAGCTCCTTCTTCTTAGATGAGCTTCTGTCTTGTGCCCCAGAATTTAAATCCACACTTTCCTCTGGTTATACCTTCTGGTCCCAGGGACAGCCTCGGGACTTGACCCGTGTGCCTGGATCTGGCTCAGGTGCTGCCTAAATGGACGGGCTCCAGCTCCTGGCTTGTGGAGACAGGCTGACACTGCAGCCTGCCCAGCTAGGCTTGGCCAGCTCTGCAGCCTTCTGCACTTCCCTGCACAGCTCAGTGGGGGCCTCCGGCCCTCCCTAGCTCCCCATTCTGCCTGAGGAGAGCTCTGGGATGAAATGCACCTCTCCATTCTTCCTGCTTGCCAGCGAGAAATATCACATTTGCAATAATAACCACCATACTATTAGTATAGTTCAAAACCAATCCATCTTCAAAATCAGGGACTTTCTTGGTAAGTCTCATTACAGCCTTAAGCATAGAAACATTTGTATCATTTTTGTTTTCTGTCTACTTAGCTTCGAGTGTGGAGTGTCCTAAGCCAGTGTTACACAGTGACACTTATCAGAGAAAGAGAAACAAAAACATTCATATTGCCCAGTGCATTAATTCACCCACACTGTAAACTCTAAAGATAAAAATATCAAAATTGTCTATTTTTAGCATAAGATGTTTTACTGTAAGATATTAGAATACAGACTCTTTTCTCTGGAAGGGAAGCTAGAACTAAAAGGCATCTTAAAGACTAACTAATCCAATTACTTACCGGGTGGAAACTGCTGCCCACAAGTTAATGGCTCAGACTTCCAGGGGAGTGTCCACAAGACATACTAGCCAATCAGAAGGAGCCTCCAATGGCCAGAGATGGGACAACGCAAATGTCTAAGAGAATGACTGCCAATAATTCAAACACATCAAACCTATAAAGTCCATGGGTTTATAATGAGTTGATAAGATGTCCTTCTACCTTCACCCCCAAAACAATGGTGAACAGCTCACTGGTGTCCACCAGTAGAAGGTGCTAGGGCCCCAATTCATTACCCAGACAATTTGGTAAACAACAGCAAGTCTGAAGAACGTATCCTGCTTTTCCTTTTTAAACTATATTTCAGGATAACCGAATAATTGATGATGGAAAAGTCACTCATATAAAAATAACTCCAACTAATAAAGTCAGGAATAATGATGGAATTTGACATTTTCCATTACGCAATTCCTAGGGAAGAGCATCAGTAATTGCAAAACAGATTAAATAAAAGGCAGATGGGGAACTTTATGAGGGATGGACCAGGCACACAGCTAAATCTTCTGATTCAACGATCTTAACATCACCAAAACTGGGGCAAATCAGACATCGTGTCCCCTCAGATGTGATGCAACAGGAAGTACATAGCACCAACTGAAGTTCTTGCCAGGGGGAAACAAAATGAACCAGAATAAAATCAGGCATTCCTAACTATGAGTTTACATGAAATATGGAGACAGAGGTACAAGTTCAATGACACAACAAGAAAGCAAGCACCCAGACTCAAAATGTGAGATGTTCCATTGGGTAAATGACCTGGTTTCTCCAACAAATAAAGGTAATAAAAAGGGAGGAGGGGGGTAGGGGGACAATTATAGATGTAAACACACTTACCAGACAAAACAGCCAAGTCAATGAAAATACCTTGTTTGGTTCCTAATTTCACCAACAATTAAAAAAACAACCTTGTTAGAATAAGCAATGAAATGTGACTATAGACTCTATAGTCACATTTATAATGTGACTGTATGGTCACATTATAGAGTGTATGTTAGAGAAAAAAGTCAACTAGTGTGCAACTATATGTGGTGATGGGTGTTACCCGGGCTTACTGTGGTGATAATTTTGCAATATACACATATATCAAATTATCACGCTGCACACCTGAAACTGTTATAGTATTATAGTCAATTATATCTCAATTTTTTAAAAAGCTGGTCTTCAAAGCCCCCTTGATACCTCCTCTGTCTTTAATGAACAACATGAAAGAAGGACATGCTGGGATTAAGGCTGATGTTGGGCTGAGCCCAATATCAGATGAGCCCCCAATAAGTCTCCAAAACAATGACTGTGTATCCTCCACAGTTAGGCCTCAGTGGGGTGGACTTTGCTCACCATGAGGATTCTCTCTGTCAAAATAAATAAATAAGCAGAAGTAACAAAAATAAACCAACCCAGCCAGAGAAAAGTACAGCACCGCACAAAACTAATAAAGGCTGTGTGGAGAGGGTCAACATGGCAAAACGCTGTTGCTTTATAATACGTTTGGAACCTCTGGAATGTTTGGCAGGTCATGACAGGGAACACTGACCTTGAAATTGAAACAGAAGTGCCATCATTTTTTCACCCCACGAAACCAGTCACTTCTTCCAACTGCTAAGTATAAGAGAGGGAGTGATAAGAAGAAAAAGAGACAAAGAGGAAGCTCTTTGGGGAGGAGCTGGGTCCTAGCTTCTCTTAGTTCTCAAAATGAAGTTCATAAAATTTCCTGCTGTTGTGTTTTTTGAATGGTCAACAGTAACTTTTGTTTCCCGCTTTTCCCAGAAGGGCAGATACCATTTTCTTGCTTGTTTGTTTGGTTTTTGCTTGTTTGTTTTAGTATGTATATATGTTTATAAACTGAAACATAATCGTAATACCATAAAATTCGCCTTTTTAAAGAGTAGAGTTCAGTGGTTTTTAGCATATGCTCAGAGTTGTACAACCATAACCAGTATGTAATTCCAGAACATTTTCATCATCCCCAAAAAAAATCCTGTACCCACGAGCAGTAACTCTCCATTCTCCCTGTTTCCAGAGAACCTGTGGCAAGTACCCATCAGTCTCTCTGACTTGGTCTTGTCCTGGACATTGCATATAAATAAAATCATACAGTATGTGCTCTTCGGTGTCTGGTTTCTTTCGTGTAGCTTAATGTTTTCAAGGTTCATCATGTTATATCACATGTTAGTGGTTCATTTCTTTTGGGGCTGAATAACATTCCATTGTATAGATCTACTATATTGTGTTATCCATTCATCGGTTGATGGACATTTCCACTTTTTGATGGATACACTTTTTTTTTATGGGTTTCCACTTTTTTGGCTACTATGAATAATGCCACTATAAACACTGATGTTCAAGTTTTTGTGTGGATGTATGTTTGCACTTCTCTTGACTATATACCAAGGAGAATTGTTGGATCACATGGTGACTATGTTTAACTTTTTGAGGAACTGCCAGACTGTTTTCTAAAGTAGCTGCACCATTTTACATTCCCACCAGCAATGTATAAAAGTTCTAATTTCTCCACATCCTCCTCAGCACTTGTCACTGTCTATCTTTTTGACTATGTATGCTCCAGTGGGTGTGAAGTGGTATCTCATTGTGGTTTTGATTTGCATTTCCCTAAAGACTAAGCCTCTTTTTCATGTGCTTATTGGTTCTTTGTACATCTTCTTTGGAGAAATCCCTATTCAAAAATTTGGTCGATTTTTAATTGGACTGTCTTTTCATTATTGAGTTGTAAAAGTTCTTTATATATTCTGGATACAAGTCCTATGTCAGATAGGTGATTTGCCAATAATTTCTCACATTTTATGTGTTGTCCTGTTACTTTCTTGAGACTATCCTTCGAAGCACAGAGTTAAGTTTTCATGAAGTCCAATTAATTTTTTTCTTTTGTCACTTGTGCTTTTGGTGTCATATACTATAAAGCCACTGCCAAACCCAAGGTCTCAAAGATGTATGCCTATTTTCTTCTATGATTTTTATAACTTTTAGCCTTTATGTTTGAGTCTTTGATCCGTTTTGAGTTAATACTTTTGTATGATATGAGGCAGGAGTCCTATTTCATTCTTTTGCCAGCTTTCTCTCTGTGACACTTTCAATCTGTTTACAAGTCTGCCGCCCTCACATCACTTACCTCAGTAGAAGTCAGAGCTTCAGAGCACAAGAAGCAGGTACTACCTCCAACAAAATGAAATTACTGGGGAGCCAGTACACAGGGCAGTGGGGCAGAACAGTTTCTGAAGCCAGACTCCATCTCGATTCTACTACTAACAAGCTGCGTGACATTGAGTCAAGTTATTGTTCGTACTCACATCCTCCTTATCCTCAAATGAGGAGAGCAAAAATAGTGTCTTCAGAGAGATGTAAGGATTATATGAGGTCATACAGGCAAAACACTCAAACGGTGCATGAGCCATGATCAGCACCCAGTACGTTAGCTATTATTGTCAGTAAAGAGCTGTCTATATTAAGCCTAGGGCTACAGTTTCCAAAGAAATCCAGGTCTCAGAATAAAAAAAATAGAGCCTAAATGGATGATGTGGCTTCCACAGCAATATCCCTGATTCTCTCAGGTGGTACCCTCACATCCCAGAACCCCCAGCCAGGGACCACTTGATGTGCATGTCGTCTTTGTCCTATTATACAAGTCACTCTTTGTTTAGCATTTTGCAGACTTGTAAGTTTACCTAAGACAAATTCTAAACAGGTGCCAAGTTTCTATGTCCCGCCCCCTACACACACACAATTAGGCTTGAATTTATTCACATAATGCTTTACTCTCTTAGACTCAAAGTGGCTTTATAAGGGGCCAAAGGATTATTTCTCTATAGTGTTTTGTTTCCAGGTCATTTTAGCAACAGTGCTAGAACTACTTTGTAAACTTTATCAGAGGGCAGGACTAATTTCCTCAGTTTCAATATTTTTCAGGAATTTCCTACACATTTCATAAGTTTCCAAGGATATCATTTGACCAGTGTAAGCCCACATCAGAAACAACTGTAATCTCTCTCCCCAGCCCTTCTATTTTATGGTCAATCCCAAATTACCCATGTTTGGAGGTGTCTCCTTTCTAAGGTGATTCCACCTCTGTTAGAAAGCCTTGGAACAGTTTCCTTCCTCCACTCACAACTATCCCATCAATGAGTGTGTGTTAAGCAACTACAAATTACTTTTAAGATGAGCATATGCAAGGTATAATTAGATGGGCCATCTTCTGGGATCAAATCATAAACTGGGTGATTACTGAGTTCTGACACTGCTTTAACAAACATCAGGATCTGATCATCCAGACGAAGGCTGTTCCCCTCTCACCTGGAAGGTGGAGGTACTCCAATGCCACAATACACGCTGCCCTGGCTTCGAGCAGGTTTCAGAACTGCCTCTGAAGAATTCCTTTCAGACTCGGTTGGTTATCTATGTACACACACTTCAATATTTGATACCTATTCTATAAAGAACCAAAGTGGGTTTATTCAAGTTGCTCACTTGCCCAGTCCACCCTCCACTGAGGATAGCACTTGTCCAGGTTCCAGTGTGCTCATTCACTTCTCCCTGGACACCCCGTGTGAGTCATTTTAGTTCAAACAGAGCCGTGTCTGTAGGTTCTGTTTCATCCCAGAGCCCAAGCTGAGAGCAAAGCGGACTGAACTCCACCCTCGGGACATTCCTCGCTCAAGAAAACACATTTTCCTCTCCCAAACTGAATTCGGGAAGAATCTCCTAGGGTCTTTCTAAGCTAATAAAAGAGGAGAGCCACGGGGTGAGGTGAGGCCACGGGGCATCTGACAACAAGACAGCCATCCTCCCCTAACCTCTTTCTCCAGTGTTTCCCCATCCCTGTCCTCCCAAGGGGCTGTTTTAATATCTAATTTCTCCAGGCTCATAAAGCCACATCCTAGTGATAGCCTACGTGGAGACTGGGAAGTGGAAAAACAGACGCTGGCAAGGATTCTTGGCATAACAATATTGACAACAGTGAGGCACTGAGAAGTTACTTCAAAGGCCAGGTGAGGCTACCTGCAGCTGCAGGAAATGAACCTGAAAAGCCAAAGACACTAAAGCACAAAGCGCTCTCCATTAAGAAAAGGAACAGCTCCAACTGACACATGGGATGTACCTGTTGAGCTAGTCACCTGGCCTGCGACACCATGACACAACCCTTCACGCTGAGCAGATACCGGTGGGTCTATATGATGAGAACTTCTGTGCAATGAGGGTGCCAATCAGCCCCATTTGCCTGGGACTGTCCCAGGGTCAGCCCTGAAAGTCCTGTGTCCTCAGTGGCCACCCTGTCCCCATCAGCAACCTGCATCTCACCTGCTCTTCCTCTTTCCTTTACCCCAAACAGGCCAGGACAAGTGACAAGGCCTAAAACTAGCTAAGAGGTAAGAAGGAACTAGAAGTTTCTAGATCTTAAAGAGCTTTGACTAGTTAGAATTAGTGCAGTTCTTAGAGAAAGCCCCTTCTTTTATTGTTGTTCATCTAGGGCAGGGGTCTCCAAACTTTTCAGCCTGCAGGCCGCATTAACTATCAAACAGCAGTTTGGGGGCTGACTACACACTCGAGGTCCAAATAAAAAAGAATCAAAACATAGATGTTGTTTTTAATTATTTATTTAATATTATTTTATTCGGATAAAAAGGTCTCCACGGGCCGGATGAGAGGGCCTCGCGGGCCGGATGCGGCCCGTGGGCCGTAGTTTGGAGACCCCAGATCTAGGGGTCCACACCCTCATAGAAGCCAGCAAATCATATTCTGGGTTGGTTGGTGGACTTTCTATTAGCTTACTGGAAGAGACTGCAACCCAGAGTTTCCAAAAGTTTGGTCTTCATACCACCTGCATTAGAATCACCTAGTGAGTGATGCTAGTTCTCTGAGTCCATCCCATACCTGCTGGATCAACTCACTAACAGCAGAGTTCAGAAATCCCCATTTCTTAAGAAAGCCCCAAATGTGCCTGCTGAATACTAAAGTCTGAGAACTACTCTCCTGACTGCTTCTTCCACACCCTCACCTGCTCCCTCAAGTTAATGCAGGAGTGAACTGAGAAGTGAACTGCCCTTTCTCCAGCCTTCTAAATCCCCCTTTCCTCTCTCAACAACCCATTATGTTTAGCTGCCCTGCGGCCAGACAAAGCTCACCAAGACCTGTCCTGCGCTGAGGGGTCTCTGTCTTCCAAAACTACTCCAATTTCTCCTTCCTAGACCATCTAATCTTTTACTCAACAGTACATTGCAGTTTGCTGCTAGGAAAACAATCCAGGTCAGTTAATTCATACTTATGGCAAAATGATTGATACAACTAGCATCTTACTATTGTGGATGAGCACCAGCACAAAATTTTTGTGTCAAAATGCATCAAGTACCAAATTCAACGAGTTTCAAAGTAATCGAGTACCAAGGTATGACTGTAATTGCAACACTTATTTCAGAAGGTTGTTGGACTTCAAAGAAACTATTTTTTTTCAAAGTATCTGGCATCTCATACTTTATAATTATTATTAGCCATTATAAAAGTATACATATATACATGTATAGTAAATATTCATCCAAATAACTTTGCTGTATTCAGCAACACAAAACTATTCTTCTATGATTAGTCTTCATGCTTAACTGTTCATATCACTTGGTGTTCAATTATAACTCTAAAAAAGTAGGAAAAACACTGATCATCAACCTGATTTTGCTTTGCACAAGTAGAGATTTGTAAAATTAGTCCATTTTACCAAATGATCCTATTCAATGTCTAAGAGCACCATGGTTACTGCTGTTCATTTTCTCCTGGTTTTTCAGCCTTTAAAACTCATTCAAGGTCATGGTCACTGCCTCACTGACCACTTCAATAGGTAGCACCACCTTAGCAAAAGCATAACTGAGCATTCAGAGAGTAGCTGAGCATGACATGAATTCTGGGTATCGGGATGTCTGATGGTCAGTGGTCAGGGTCAGCTCCTCTTTGCTGGCCCCCCATTCAGGGTAATGGTGACTATACCCATAAAGGATCAGGTTAGAAGGAGCATCAAATTGGCTTCTTCACATAGGAGAAACTGAGACAGTCTTGACTTGTTGAGATAACTAATGCCACATTTCCAACTCGCACTAAACACCTAGAAAATGTGTCCATTTTCTGCTGGGAATTTCCAAGACCAAGAAGAGATGGATGCATACAAGAAATGGCCGTCTGAGGAAGAGAGAGCTAATGGCCTTTGGATTCTTACCAAGCTCAACATGCAATAGCCCAGAAGGTAAACGTGAGGGGCTCCCCCAGAAGATAAAGAGAAGTAATCTTTAAAATAAATGGGTTATCAACTATGCTTCTACCACAATTACAAGGTGAAGAAATACATAGTAAATACTTAATGCACAGCTGGTAGAAAAACCAAAAGAGGGGTCAGGGTTCAACAAGATGTCAGAGCAGGAGGTAAGGCAGACCAGAGGCAACAAATAATGACATAAACACAATATGGCAAGTTAGAGAATTAGAAAAAATAATAATGGGGCAGAATATCTGCCAAGAAAACAGACAGTGACTACTATTATTCCAGATACTATAAGCAAGTAAAATAAAGTTTCAAAAGAAAATAACACACCACAATCCATAACTTCATGATATACTTATATAGGATCTATTTTTACTTGATTCTATATATTCATTTGTGATTATACCTTCAAATCTGTTCAAAAGAAATTCTATAACAAAATTCAAAGGTAACACACTTTGTCATCTCTAGTCACACTATATACACAGGACTCGTAGATGTTAAGAACAGGCTGGCCTGAGAATTTTCATGATCAGATTACATAGCACTAGTGGAACTATTTCTAGGAATCCAAGCTAAGCTCTAAAGGCTGTAATTCAACGTTATATGGAATAATCAGAGAAAGACATTTTCATTATCATGAAGCTTTAGACTTACGGCCAAATATGTGAAAGAATAAAATGACTATACAAGGCTGCCAAGAGTTAAAGAAATGCAGAATTCAATCAAGCAGCGGACATTAGCTGCGAGCTGCATGAGGATATGGATGGACATCTACCCAAATCAGATGAAAAAAGGGCATACGGGTATCAACCCAGCACCAAGGTTGAAAATTCATTGCATCTGAAGGGTATGTACTGCTATCGTTGTCATAGCAACTATATAGGGCAGGGGTGGCCAACATGGTGATCACGGTCGACCGGTTGATCGCGAGGCCAATTTGGGTCGATTGTCGATCGCTCGCAATGTCTGGGGTGGAATTCCGTGTACCATGGACTTTGAAGCGATTGTAGGAGACAAAACTTTTTAGCAATAGTTTAATGCATTCTGGGAATTTGCCAAGGTCATAAATTCCTAGAATTCTGACAGCCTGACACTGTGATCTCCGCCCACCCAGACAATACATTTTGACTTATGTGTTACACTTGTCACCGGACGCAATGCGTGAACACAACAGTTACGACTCGACTCATCGAAGAACACAGTCAGTTAGCTTGAATATTTGG
>PVKE010026274.1:0-22433 GCA_004027555.1 Craseonycteris thonglongyai
TGCATATTTATTTCTATTTTACTTTTTGACAGATAGAGAGAGAGACAGAGACAGAGACAGTTAGAGAACCGAACTGTGGGAACTCCCCAGTTCAGCACGTGGGTCCTGCCTGGGCCGGAGCCGGGATTCGATCCTCGGTCCTCATGGCCTCAAAGCGAGCGCTCAACCCGCTGAGCCGTCCCGGCTTTCCCCCAATTTTAATTTCTAATACAGTGAACAGTGAATGATACAAGTGATATCAACAAAAGTTCTCTGGGTCTTGGACACCTTTCGAGAGCTGGAGAGACCCCCAGTGTATCTGCCCCCATGGAAGTTCCCTTCAGATTCTGGGCCATGTGTCGCGTGGCCAGTAAGGGCACAGTTTTGATGGACAGACAAGCGAGGCCCAAATATGGTTCCCATCAATGAGTAGCTGTGTGTCTCCGGGCAAGGCAGTCATTTCTCCAAGTCTGTTTTACTCCTCTGAAGATCAGGGTTGATAACCGTCCGCTCCGGAGGTGACAATTGGCCCAGTATACACACCGTTATAGAAATTACAGTTGTTACATGGAAACACATTCCTGAGTTCCACCGATATTTCCACCTCAAAGCAGGAGAGCAGCTCTCCTAGTTTGCCTGGGTTCAGGGGCTCCTGAAAGGCAGGACTTTCAGTGTTAAACTAGGACAGTCCCCAAAACACTGGTTTGTTTGGTCACCTAATCCTTATGTGCCTCAAGGGCCCTGTCTGATGGGAATCTTGCGTGTCCCTGTGGTTCCATCACTACAGGGTTAATGTCCCCAGGACCTGGTCCAGTGCCACAGGCTCTACAAACCCCATTAGGACCCAGAGAGTATTACATGTAATGTGTAAAATGTGATAATAAATGCATAACATAATAACCATCTGTAGGAGCATTTCTATGTATCTGCCTGTACCTCTTTTATATGTGTGAAGAAAAGTTCATCTTGATAAATCTTTACAAAGTGAACACACTCATAACCAGCACCTAGAGTAAGAAATGAACATGGGGAAGCCGGGATGGCTCAGTGGGTTAAACGCTCGCTTTGCAACGCCGGGGACCGAGGAGGATCGAATCCCAGCCCCGGCTCATGTAGCCCTATATGCTGAACTGGGGTGCGCTTCCCCTGCGGGAGGCCCCCAGTTCAGTTCTTGCCCTGCGAGGCCCCTGCCCACCTGTGTGAAAGGAAACCATGTCAAAAACTGATGATGTACAACTATGGAGACTGCTATGGGCCCTCCCCCTTCTCTCTCTGTCTCTTTCTGTCAAAAACAATAAAATAAATCTTTAAAAAAAAAAAAGAAGTGAACATGACCAGCCCCCTAGAAGCCTTTCGCATGTACCCCTCACTTACTCCCTCTCTCCCACCAATGGCAACCATTGTGTTGACTTCTAACAACGTAAGTCTGGGGTGCCAGATTTTGTCACTTTAATATATGAGATCATACCATACTCTATCCCCCCTTTTCTCCCCTCTCTCACCCCCTACATAGTCTCTTATGCTTTGTTTCTTTTGTTCAGCATTAGGGTTGTGAGATCCATTTGTGTTTTGCCTGTTCCATTATTCATTTCTTTTTATTGTGGAAAAGGAACTGTTTTCAAAAGGCTTTTGACAGATGCTTACTCTTATGTAACCTATCAAGATACAGCACCAGCTTGTCCAACCCTGTCCATGGGCCACATGCAGCCCAGGGTGGCTTTGAATTCTGCCCAACCCATATTTGTAAACTTTCTTAAAACATCATGAGGGGAAGCCGGGATGGCTCAGTGGGTTAAACACTCACTTTGCAGCCCCAGGAACTGAGGATCAAATCCTGGCCCTGGTGGACCCATATGCTGAACTGGGGAGTGCCCCCAGTTCAGTTCTCACCGGGGTGAGACCCCAGCCCAGTTCCTGCCCTGCGCAGCCCCATGCCCACCTGTGTAATGAAACTATGTGGAAAAAACGATGATGTACAACTATGGAGACTGTTCTGGGCCCTCCCCCTTCTCTCTGCCTCTGTCTGTCTCTGTCTCTGTCTGTCTCTGTCAAAAACAATAAAATATATATATATGGGAATCTAATTCCCATGCCATAACATTCACCGTTTTAAAGTGCACAATTCAGTGGTGTTTACTATGTTCATAAGGCTGTGCAGCCATCACTACTATCTAGTTCCGGAAACCCCCTTACTCATTAGCAGTCACTTTCCAATCTCTATTTTCCCGTAGCCCCTGGCAACCATTTTCTAATTTAAACTTTTTTTTTTTTTGCGGGTTCTTGAATTTTGCAATTCTACAGTCTGATGGCAGCTCCAGCTCCATTTTAAGGTGGTTCCATTTATATTACTATTTATAACAGTGTTAAGTCCCACTGATTTAGGGCTCCCTCCTATAAGACTCCCCTTGACCTGAGTGGCTCCATCTTATTTCACCTATCACGGGTCTGATTGTTTTGCTGGAGCAATTCACAGAACTCAGGAAACCATTTACTTCCAAGATTATCAGTTTATTATAAAAGGAAATAAAGGGGTAAGCATGAACGGCCTGTTGAAAAGGTATAGTTAGCAAGGTTCAAAAGAGTCCTGAACATAGGAGCTTCTGTCCCTGGGCAGTGTGGGTGTGACTCCACCCACCCACCCCGGGGCACGTGGATGTGTTCTGGTTCACCAACCTAGCAGTTGTCAGAACTCCCGCCTTTTGAGTCACTAAATCACTGGCTATTAGTCATTGAGCTCCATCTGCAGATTCTCTCACATCCCAAAACATGGAGAGTGGGAGGGGGGAAGGTGAGACTGAAATTTCCACTCTCTTATAAGCCCATCAATGGACCACCTAGGGGCTTTCTAAAAGACACTTATCAACATAACAAAATACACCTTTATCATTCTCATCACAGGAAATTCCAAGGGATTTAGGAGTTCAGTGCCAGGCCCAGGGTTAAAATCAAGGATACATTTGTTTCTGTCTTTTTTAATATGAGGAGTTTATTATAGCCACAAATACTTAAAAATATTGTTCACAGAGCTTTCAATCATGATCCTGCCAGAATAATAAAAGAACCTTACTCTACAAAGACAAACTCAAAATGCCTATGACCCAAGCAATATATTTCTTATTATAAATCACAATATGACATACAATATTCACTCTCCGTATCTGGCTTCACTCAGTATCATGCTTTGTGAAAAATCTATGATGTACATGCAACAGCCGGTTCCTTTTCAATTGCTGAGTAAGATTCCTTTTTTTTTTTTTTTAATTTATTGTTTTGAGGAGGGTAGAGACAGACAGACAGACAAAAAGAGGGAGGACCCAGAGCAGTCTCCATAGTCGTACCTCATTAGATGTAACATGGTTTCATTCCACACAGGTGGATGTGGGGCCACATGGGGCAGGAACCAAACCCAGGTACTCCCTAGTATGGAAGCAAGAACCTTTGCTGCCATGTCATCCCAATGGTTGCCAGTTGCATCCCAGTTCAGCATATGGGGTTGCTCAAGCTGGGGTTAGGAATCGAACCCTGGACCTCACAATTGTGAGGTAAGTGGTTAACAGCTGAGCTATCCCAGCATCTCAGTCATATCCCATTTTACCATTGTGTCACAGTTTATTGATAAACATTTGAGTTGTTTTCCATTTGAGACCAGTATGGAAAAAAAAAAGCTGCTATGAACATTTCTGTTCAAGTCTTACTGTTTTCATTTCTCTTGGATAAATACAGTCATGCACCAGTTAACAACAGGGCTACATTCTGAGTTGTGTATCATTAGGCGATTTCGTCATTGTTGGAACATGAGAGTGCACATACACGCACCTAAATGGCATAGCCTACCACACACCTAGGCTGTATGGTTAGCCTATGGCTCCCAGACTACAGGCCTGTACAACCTGCTACTGTACAAAACGACCCAAAATTAAATCAAGCCCAAGAGAAAATGATGTGGTCAAGAGTCAAGGTAAACATGAGATGCATGAGGCTGCTACTGGCATAATCCAGCGTAGTGTTTACAGCACACTTACTTTATTAGTAAAATAATAAACTCTAAAATAACAATTATAAGCATAGTATAGCACACATATAAACCAGTGACATTGTCACTTATTATCATTATCAAGTCGTATGGACTGTATATCATTATATGTGCTATGCTTTCATACAGCTGACTGTGCGGTAGGATATTTTACAATCGCACCACCACAACACATGAGTACTGAACGAGTGGTACTACTGACATTAAGACGGCTACAATGTCACTAGGCAATTGGAATTTTTCAGCTTCGTTATAATCTTATGGGACCACTGTGTAAATACAGTCTGTTGTTGACCCAGCATTGTTATGCAATCCATGATCAATTTATAGGATTAAAATAGTTGAGCTTTACAGAAAGCAGCCACGCAGTGCTCCAAAATGGTGTCCCACTACATGTCCACCAAAAGCATACGAGAGTTTCAGTTGCTCCACACCCACACCAACATTTATGATGTCAGCCTCTTTCATCTTAACCACTTTGGTGGGCATGTAGTGTTATCTCATTGTGGTTTTAATTTAATTTCCTTAATGACAACTAATGTGCAGTGCTTTTGTGTCTGTGTGTGTACAGATTGGTTGCTTGTATAGCTTTTGTGATGTGTCTCTTCCAGCTATTTTATTATTGAGTTGAAAGAGTCTTATATATTCTAAATATAAAGTCTTTGTCAGCTTTGTTTTGCAAATACTTTCTAAAACACTATGGGGCTAGCATTTTTTTAACTGAATGATGTTTCTTGAAGAATAGAATTTTTCAGTTTTGACCAAATCTATTTTATTAATTTTCTATTTCAGGTTATTGCTTTCTGTGTCCTGTCTAAGAAACCTTTGCTTACTCCCAGGTAAAAAAAATATATATTTCTCTCTTATTTCCTAGCTTTATACTTCTGCTTTTTCACATTTAGGACAATGATCTTTCTCAAATTAATTTTTGTGTATTGTGTGAGAGACTGGGTTTTTTTTTTAGGGTGGATATCCAGTTGTTCAGGCACAATATATTGAAAAGATTGCCCTGTTGATTTGTTTGGCACTTTTTGTCAAAAATCAGTTGACCGTAAAGTTGTGATCAATTTCTAAGCTGTCTATTCTGTCCCATTGATCTATTAATTTGTCCTTATGTAATGCCACACTGTTTTGATTACTGTAGCATTATAATAAGTCTTGAAGTCAAGTAGCAAAAGTTTTTCAACTCAACATTTTCAGATTGTTTTGGACTATTCTATATAGAATTTCATATAGACATTTGAATCAGCTTGTCAATTTCTACAAAATATATACAGTATATATATCCTTCTGGGATTTTGACTGGGAGTGCAGTGAATCAAGAAATTAGTTTGAGGAATGCTGGGATAGCGTAATAGTTGAGCACTTGCTTTGCCATCGTGAGATCCAGGGTTTAAGCCCTTGCAAACCCATATGCTGAACTACTGTGCAACTGGCAACTGCAGGGATGGCTCAGTGGTGAAGGTTCTCTCCTTCCATGCGGGAGGCCCCTGGTTTGGTTCCCACCCCTCATCCACCTGTGTGCAATGAAACCGTGTCACAAATAATGATGTAGTGGGTGTAGATGAAAAAGAAAGCGACTTGCCCCAGGGGATTCAACATGGATTTGAACTCAGTGTAGTTGACCCCAGGGCCATGTGCATACCTTCTGAAACCCACCTCTCCACACCCTCCCAACTTGAAGGGACTCTGAGCCCCAGAGCCTATTAGTCCAAAATTCCAGGGGGCGGTGATGTAGAGTAGCTGACACCTTCTCCAATGAGCCTGCAAGAATCTGGTCTCTCTTCCCTCTTCCTGCCTGGCCACGCTGCCTTTCCTGCTCGGGTGGGCCAGGACGGTCCTTTATAGGACTGGATTTTGCCGCCAAGTAGCTTCCTAACTGGTCACTGAGGGTCCGATGGCCCCTCCCTCTCTCCCTGTCCCTCCTGGCTCTTCACACTAATGAGACTTGCCCTGATTTCCCAGCCAGGCAGCTGGCCTTAATCTCTCCTAGCAGAGGGCTTGGGGGGAGGCCAAGGAAGAAAGGGCCCCTTATGGTGAGACACACGGAGTCAGCCACAAGGTGGGATTACCGTGATCTCATGCATGTCTGTGGGTGAGTGCCTGCAGGTGCATGCCTGTATGAGTATATGGGACAGTAGAGCAGACCCAGGTGGGGACCAGGAGCTCAGGGAGATATTAATATCCAGAAAGAGAGAGACAGAGAGAAAACAGAAGAAAACACAGAAGGCCACAGAGACAAAGACGATCAGAAGTACAAACCAAGACAGGTATCAAGATAGGGAGAAAGAAATGAAGGGAAAGCTAGAAAAAAGGCAAAACTCTGAGGAAGAAGCAAGGAAAAAGAGCAAGAAACAAGAACAGATTGGAACTTAAGAGGTGGGATAAAGAGGGACGGAGGTTGGAGTTATAGGGAGAGGTGGACAGACAGGGAGACAGGGACAGACATAAACAGAGGCTGAGAGAGACAGAGAAAGACAGATGCCAAAACCAAATGGAGACAGAGTCACAGACAGAGACAGAGAATAAGAGAGACCAAGACAAAAATACAGGTAAATCAATAAAGACAGGGACAGAGAGAAACGGAGAATGAGAGAGGGGGGCACACAGGCAAACTGGCAGAGGTGACATAGCCTGAGGCCCATAGAAAAGAGAAACTGAGGCACAAGGACCCCAAACAAAGACCAATGACACGGAGAGAGAGGGAGGAGAGAGAGAGAAGGGAAACTGAGGCAGAACAAGAGAACAATGGGGCAGAGCAGAGATTAATTAATTGGTAGACAGACTGTTGGGGAGAGTAAGGGTGACCCAGAAGAGTGATCCAGAAGCCTTGCACCCTCGTTTTTCAAATGACCTCTCACGAACACCCAGCATGTCTCTCCTTCCTCTTCGATGGGACAGTAGCCAAAGCTGGAGGGATACCAGTTAGACCAAAGGAAGAACTTCCCTAAGGAGTGGGGTCTCTTGGTGGCAGAGAGAAGCTTGGATCTTCCTTCCCCATTAGCCCTAATTGCCAAGATGTCATGGTGGGGAGAGGAGGGGATTAGGCAGATGGGTGCCCTCCCCTTTCAGCCAATGTCACCTCCTGCCGCTCAGTCGTGTCCCCCACCCAGGCCAGGATTACCCTCCGAGATCCAGGCTGTAGCAAATGACATCACTCCCAGCCCAGGCTTAAAATCTCGCCCTGTGAGAGGACCTGTTTCCTTCAGCCCCTGCCAGCTGACGACTCTGTCCAGGACGTGGGCCCTGTCACTCCTCCCTGCAGGTGGGTGTCTGCAGGAGCACCAGACAGAACGGAGGGAGAGGGACAAGAGAAGGGACAGAGCCGTCAGGAGCTGGGTTCACTGCTCGTGATAGTTTCCAGCACAGGGCTGATAAAGGGTGTCTATGAGAACAATGCCTCATAGAACACAGGTCCCGTCCTAATGTCTGGGGCCACTGAGTTGTGACTTTGGCAGGAGAGAGTGAGGGTACACAGGGGGAGCTGACCCATGGTGTGGGGACACTGGAGGATTCAGGACAGCTTGTTGCTGGGGAGCCATGACCAAGCTCTCCCAGCATCCAGGGAGGAGGGTATTGTCTATAAAATTGATCCCTGCCTGAAACTTTCTCTTCACTTGTATGCTTACCCATTGATTGCTTGTCTGCCCACTTGATTTCCTCCATGCCTGCCGTGCGGTCGGGATGCCTAAATATTTGTTGAGTAGATGGATAGATGACATGGATCGAATGGTGTCATGGAGGGCCAAGGTTTTGTGGCTGCAGCAGGAGAGAGGGAGGGTAGACTGTGAGACGACTGCCCAGGGGGACTGGGAATGTGGCAACTTGAGGATCACCACCTTGAGAATTGATTGCTTGAGGACCTCACTGTTCCCAGAGTCTCCAGGGTTCCCCGTGTCCCATCTCGGGTAGAGGCACGTGAACCTCAGCTCCCTGTCTCGCTGAGGGTGGACCCAGGGGGCCCACAGACATCTGACCTTAACTGAAGCTGAACTGGGGCAGTCTTGCCAAGAGTCTGGGTTGAAAGCCTGCCCTTTCCCTCTGGGTAGCCTTGGTCCCTCCATGTGACTTCTCTGGGCCTCAGTTTCCTACTCTGCAAAGCAAGAGCAATGATAAGTAGCCACAGTGATTTAGTCAGATGAGCCATGGGAAGCTGCTGTCACACGCAGGGGAGGGGGTTGGCCTCATTCTGCAGGTAGATTTGGGGGTCAAGGGCAAGGCTCTGGAGCCTGAAATATCTGGGTTCTATTCCTAACCACACCCCCTCATATCACCCCAAGAATGCACTAAGCTGAACAGATGTACCCTTTTAATTTTTTTTTCTTTTTTGAACTGAACTGGGGGCCTCACCGCATTCGGGAAGCACACCCCAGTTCAGCATATGGGTCCTGCCTGGGCCGGGGCCGGGATTCGATCCTCGGTCCTCGGGGCTTCAAAGCGAGCGCTTAACCCGCTGAGCCGTCCCGCTTCCCTAATTTTTTTTTAAGATTTATTTTATTGTTTGAAAGAATGTGTGTGAGAGACAGCGCGCAAGAGAGAAAGAAGAGGGAGGACCCAGAGCAGTCTCCATAGGTAGACGTGGGCCCCGCATGGGAGGCAAGAACCTTCACCGCCCAGTGGTAACCAGATGCACCACAGTTCAATAGATGGGGATTGCATGGGCCAGGGCCGGGGTTCGATCCCCGGACCTTGCGATTGTGAGGCAAGCGCTTAACCACTGAGCCATCCAGGCTTCCAGATGTCCAATTTTAAAGGGGACAGGAAACAACGGTACTGCATTGTTTCAAACGGTGCATCTGGTCTGCCTAGTCTCCAGGGGTTAAAGTCAAGGTGTCAGTAGGCTGACCAGATGCACCGTTTGAAAAGGGACAGTACCGTTATTTTCTGTCGCATTTAAAACAGTACATCTGGCCAGCCTAGCAATAGACAGAGCCTCACTCAGCCTCAGTTTCTTCATCTGAGAAATGGGCAGCTAAGCTCCGTGGGGCTGCAGTGAGCATCCTAAGAGGCCCTGTTAGCTTGGTGGTCAGGAGGGCGCAGGCTTGGGGGACAGGTGTTGGCTCTACCCATGACATGCATGACAGGACCATGGTTCTACTTCTCTGAGCCTTGGTTTCCTCCTTTGTGAAGTGGGATGATCAGAGGATCTACCTCGGAGGGAGTTTTCACTGGATTATCAGCTGCCTGACCCGAGGCAGGTACCTCCCTCCCTCCCCTTAGGCTCAGTTTCCCCACCTATAGAATGGGACGATCTCCATGAGCTCCCACAAGGTGTGTGTGAGCCTGCAGGCCTCACCTGTCCAGGTGGGGACCTGGGCCAGTGGCTACTGAACCCCAGGAGCCCTGAGCACCAGCCTGGAGCCCCACAGCGTGGCCCTCACCCCACTCTTAAGGGTTATGAAGCACCCGTGCCCAGAAATGCACCCACTAGGATGATAACAGGGGAGCTGTCAGGCTTGTAAATCCCCGACACAAGGTTAACATGGTAACTGGGGGTGTTGTCTGTGCTCCTTGAAATCAGACACACGAGACCTCTGGCCAAATGTCTGCCGAGGGAAGAAGTCCCGAGGTCCTCCTTTTGTTGCCAAACCTAGGAAAAGGTTTCCACGGGAGTCCGACATTACTTTTGCTGTTATTATTCTTTGCTGACATCTTGTCCACAAAGTAGGCTGACCAGAGGTACAATTTTAATTGGGACAGAAAACAACAGTACCATCCCATTTCAAACGGTACATATGTTCAGCCTACTGACACCTTGAATGTAGCCAGTGAGACGAGGTTGACCATATGTACAGCTTGTAGCAGGACCATACCGTTACTTTCTGTCCCATGTAAAACGGAATATCTGGTCAGCCTACCACGAAGCTCTTATCAAATGTCTGAGGAGTGGGCAAACCTTTGTGCAGAAGGTCATTATCATACCCACTGCTTGATGGTGAGGGAGAGACTTCCTCCCCCTGTAGGAAAGGCTCCTCCAGTGAGAGAAGTCTAGGCTTTCTGGAGGGCCGGCCGCTCAGCTCGATAACCTGGCCCCGATTCGATGGTAAAGACGTCGGAAGCGGATGCTTTTGTTCCAGGCCATACAAACTGTCTCCAGCAGGACAGGTTTCTGTTCCCACGCTCTCTGGAGGTCCTGATGGAATGTCCTCACTCCTTGGAGGGAGAGCAGAGGGAACCCAGGCTGGGGACTGGGAGAGCAGGGCCTGCAGGAATTCCCAGGGTAGGAATCCCGGGACCCCACGCACAGCCTGTGTGTGACCCTGGGCAAATCATGACACATGAGCCCAAAGATGTTCCCATCTGTCAAACGGGAGCAGCATAGTCATACAGTCTCTACCTCCCTGGGCTGTGCTGAGAACTCAGTGACATCCTGCACGGAGGAGGCACGTCTGTGCATGAGTGATCTATGGTTGTGTAACCAGTTACCCCCAAACTTCACAGCTTAAAACGGTAAACGCATACGATGTCCTACAATGTCTGAGGGAATCCAGGAGAAGCCTGGCTGCATGACTCTGGCTCAGGGTCTATTCAGATGTCGGCCAGGGCTGCAGTCATTTGGAGGCAAGAGTGGGGGGCCCAGCCCCAGGGCTGTTGGCAGGAGCCCTCAGTTCCTCGCCACACAGACCTCTCCCTAGGACGGCGTGAGCGTCCCCAGATGGAGAGCCCGCGTCATTTCAGCGGTATCCTGTTGGTTGCACACGTCAGCCTGGCTCAGTGGGAAGGACAAGTCAAGGGTGTGAAGACCAGGGAGAAGAATATTGGATGCTGCCTAAGACACCAATAGATTCTTAGGATTTAATGTGGTCATTGTTATTTTTATTATGATTATCAACACTGAGCCTCCTCAGGACCTTCTTTTCAGGTCCTACGTAATAATCTTGGTCCACTTTCCCCCTGGATCCTTCATTCCTGTCACACTGGACACCTTGTTTCTCCTCCAACAAGAAAATGTCAACCTTGGGGCCTTTGCAGCTGCTGCTCCTTTTGCCTTGACCTTGAGATCTTTCCATAGCCGGGAAGCTTGGGAGTTTTAAGTTCACCTCCTTACTGAGAGCTTTTCCCTGATTGTTCATCTGAATTAGATGCTTCACCCTCACCCCAATCCTCATCATTATGATATTATTCCATTTCATTTTCTTCCAAGTTCTTGAAACTCTCTGAAAGCATTTTGATTTTCTAAACCAAATCTGCGTCCTGGTTCACTGTCTGCTTCTCTGACTCACACCCAGAAGTCCGCTCTCATGAGGACAGAGATGCGGTGTGCCATTGCTTGTACAGTCCTCGTTCCTAGAGTATGGTAGGAACTAGATGCTCAAAAAATATTTACAGAATGGACAGTAGGCCCTCAATTTATAATACATAGAAGGTTTCCTCCCAGGACAGCAACAAGAAGAAAGAAGCAGTGAGAGAACGCAGGGGTGGGAAATGAAATACATGCCCTCTGTTTTTTATTTGTTTATTTATTTTTCAAATATTTGTTGGGGGTGCTGGGAACACAGCAGGGATGGAAATATACCTGATCCTTGCACTCAAGTGGCTGACAGAGCAGGGGGAGACTGACAGATGGACAATGTTATAAATGTGCCATACTTAATACTTGCAATGTCCTGAAGAATGATTTAGAAAATGTGAGTGTGGTGTGTGGAGGGGGTGGGGGTGACATCCAGCTGAGAATGTGGGACGGCTTCCCTGGGACTTCATGTTTGAGCTGAAACCGTGGAGGAGGAAAGGGGTTAGCTGGTGGGAGGGGGCTTCGTACGGGGGGAGAGGCAGTCTGCCCCGGGGAACAGCTTGTGCAAGTATCCAGAGACATCTTAATGTGGGCGATTGGGGGCCAGGGAAAGGTTCTCATGTCTTTTTCTTTCTATTTTATCTTTTCTTCTTTTTTTTTTTTAGAGTTTATTATTGTTTTTGTTTTTGAAAAGGGTACACGTATATATGGTTAAGAAGGAATCCAGGGGAAGCCAAGATGGCTCAGCAGGTTGAGCACTCGCTTTGCAGCCCCGGAGACTGAGGATCGAATCCCAGTTCCGGCCAGTATGAACCCATAGGCTGAACTGTGAACCCATAGTGTTTCCCATACAGGAGGCCCCCAGTTCAGTTCTTACCCCCCAGTTTGGCCCCTGGCTCGAGGGGGTGTGCTTCCCATGGGGGAGGCCCCCAGCCCAGTTCCCGCCCTGCACATCCCCTGCCCACCTGTGTGGAACAAAACCATGTTGAAAGCTGATGACGTACAGCTATGGAGACTGCTCTGGGCCCTCCCCCTTCTCTCTGTCTCTCTCTGACTCTGTCTCTATCAAAACCAAGAAAATAAATCTTTAGAAAAAAAAGAAGGAATCTAAAGTGTAAAAATAGTGAATGGATATCACACACCTTGCAAGGCAGCCTTTTTTATCCTATTTATGTTCTTCCTGGAAACTTTCTATGCATAGACAAGCATACACAATAATAATAACTATTATTGTTGTTGTTGCCTTGTTTTAAAAATCACAAATGGTAGTATGATATACACTTCTCAGCATCATATTTTTTCTTTGACTATATATAATATATATTGCATATGTATATATTAAATAATTTATATCATATATAATTTGGTAGTTTTTGACCGCTAATACACATACACACTCACACACACACCTTTATTGTCAAAGTGTAATTTGAAAATATTTTAAATCCTGACTCTCAGACACATACGTAATAAACATAGGTCAAAGATTTATTCAAGTTATTGGGACCAGCTACTTCAGAGGTAAATTCAAGGAACAGGAATAAATACAACTATTTTCCCCATTAATCATTCATATAAACAATTCATACATACACATCTACATTCATCCTTTCATCTAATCATTCCAACACTCATAAATACATCCCTCTATCCAGTACATACATACAACTTGATGGGTCAAAAATGGTGGTGGAAGACCATCGCTCACTGTCATTTTAATGTGACCTCCCCTAAGGGTGAACAACCAGCCTGGTTTGTCTGGGACTCTTCTGGGTTTGGCTCTGGAGGTCCCACAGACCAGGACAGCTGGTCACCCTACTCTCTGTGATTCTAAAGGACGCTGAACATCTTTCTGGGGTCATAGAAAGAAAAGATTTTGGAGAGGAAATGGCAGGATCAGAGTTTTTTGTTATTAAGATTTATTTTATTGTTTGAGAGGTGAGGGAGAGAGAAGGGGGAGGGCCCAGAGCAGTCTCCATCATTAGTTGTGACATAGTTTCACTCCACACAGGTGGATGTGGGGCTGCACAGGGCAGGAGCCAAACTGGGGGCCTCCCCCATGAGGAGCGAGAACCTTCGTCACCTTGCCATCCTGGGGGTTACCAGTTGCCCTGTAGCCCAGCACATGGGTTTGCATGGGCTGGGTCAGGATTCAATCCCCGGACTTCACAGTTGCAAGGCAAGCGCTCCACCTGCTGAGCCATTGTCCTGGCCTCCCCAGGCTCAGAGTCTTCAAAGGACAGAGCGAGGAGCGCTTCCATCTCAGATGTCCATCACAGCTTCAGCTCCTCTTTAGGGACAGAGTGTCCCGGAAGCTTGGAGCATCCTAAGCAGCAGGCTATGTTTTTATAGGTGGGAAAATGGAAGCAGGGCCAAGTGAGAGAAATTGCCCAAGGTCACATACCTAAGAAGAGCCTGAGGCAGGATTTGAATCTAAGCCTGCCTGTTACCCTGTGGCATGTGTTTGAGCCCCACCTACCTTCTCTTGCAGGCTCACTGCCCTGGGCCCCTGTGTCCCCGAAGACCATGATGGCGTATATGAACCCGGGGCCCCACTACTCTGTCAATGCCTTGGCTCTGAGTGGCCCCAGTGTGGATCTGATGCACCAAGCTGTGTCCTACCCAAGTGAGTACATCCTTTTCCCTGCCACCCAAGGTGGCACCCGTTTGGGGGGGCCTCTCGGGTTCTCAGCCCTCAGGAAGAAGATGGCACTTACAGGGGTGACACTGGGGCCATAGGCAAATGCAAAACATTACCCCATGTCACTTAGGGATAGGGGAAAGCATTCGGCGGGAAGAGGTCTGGAAGGGGAACCCAGAGGAAGTTCCATCTGTTAACAACGCTTTATTTCTAGAAGTGAGCTCTCCTCCGTGACATTATTTAGCTGGGGTTTTTTTTCCTTTTTCATTAAGCTGAACATTAAGGACCTGCCCCTTGTGTAGGCTACACATGAGTGAATATCCACAATGCCATGTTTTAGTGCCTAAGAAACTTTAGAAAGGGAACAAAATACCAATGCATATACCTCCTTACATGGTGAAAGCCAGTTCGCCTCGGGGTGGGGCATGAGCCCCAATGACAGGTAAAGGGGGACCCCGTCCCATTGGGGCAGAGTAGTATCTAGAAGTTCAGGACAGAGGGACACCCAGAAAGGGCTTCTTGGCATTGCACGCACCCTCAGGGCCTCATACCAGCAGATGAAGTGAATGGGGCTGGGTCGCCTGAGGGGTCCCATGTTCCTGTCCCCCATGCAGGCGCGCCTAGAAAGCAGCGGCGGGAGCGGACCACCTTCACCCGGAGCCAGCTCGAGGAACTGGAGGCTCTGTTTGCCAAGACCCAGTACCCAGATGTGTATGCCCGTGAGGAGGTGGCTCTGAAGATAAATCTGCCTGAGTCCAGGGTTCAGGTGAGATGGTCTGGTCCCTGGGCCACCCCCTGGCCCTTCTTTTGACACAGAATGGTAGAAGGAGAAAGAAGTCACAGAGTAGCAGCCGCAGTCATAAAGGGCCCTGATAATCCTTCAGTGCCATTTTTTCATTGGCCTCATCTCCTACTGGTAGCATTTCTATACTTTTCACTCCATTCTAGCCAACTGGCCCCCGATTCTTCCTCTAACAGGCCCACCAAGCACACTTCTGCCTCAGGACCTTTGCACTCTCTGTTCTCTCTCCCTGGAACATTTATCCATCACCTTGTTCAAGTCTTTACTAACCAGTCAAGTCACCTGGTCAGTCAATGAGGCCTACACCAATAGTCAAATTTAAGGTTGCAATCTTTCCTCAGCTCCCCAACTCTACTGCTCCCCCTTATCCTGCTCAATTGTTTCTACGGTGGTATTGATCACCTTCTAAAAGACTGTGTTTACATAGTGTTTACTTATAATCTGAATTTCTCAAGTAGAATGTCAGCTTGACTGCTGTATATCCCCAAAGCAGTAGAAGATGGTTAATACATGTTTAATTAACTGATTGAATGGATGAATGTATAAATGAGGGCTGTCTGGAAAGCATTCAGCCATGCAATATGAAAAATAGAGGCATTTGTGGCTGGAGTTTTCCAGACAGCCCTCATATGTGTGTTTGTATGAATGTGTGTATGTACAATTGTTTGTATGAATGATTGGATGGACTGGTGGGTGGGTGGGTAGGTGGGTGGATGGATGGATGGATGAAGGATGGACGGATGAAGGATGGATGGATGGATGGATGGATGGATGGATGGATGGATGGATGGATAGATGGATAGATGGATGGATGGATGATGGATGGATGGATGGATGAAGGATGGATGGATGAAGGATGGATGGATGGATGGATGGATGGATGGATGGATAGATGGATAGATGGATGGATGGATGATGGATGGATGATGGATGGATGATGGATAGATGGATGAATGGATGGATGGATAGATGGATGATGGATAGATGGATGGATAGATGGATGAATGATGGATGGATGGATGGATAATGGATGATGGATGGATGAATGGATGGATGGATGGATGGATGATGGATAGATGGATGGATGGATGGATGGATGGAGTGCCCCATAACTGATTGCAAATTGGAGAGGAGTGTCTCTGGCATGCCTCACCAATAAGCAACATCATGCCCGGGCACCACGAGGGTTCTCCTGGGCCTCCTCCCCACTCACCCACCTGTTCTCCCCTTTTTCCCCCCAGGTTTGGTTCAAGAACCGCAGGGCTAAATGTAGGCAGCAGCGGCAGCAGCAGAAGCAGCAGCAACAGCCCCCAGGGGCACAAACCAAGGCTCGTCCAACCAAGAGGAAGACAGGCACCTCCCCAAGACCCTCCACAGATGTCTGTCCAGACCCCCTGGGCATCTCAGATTCATACAGCCCCCCTCTACCTGGCCCCTCAGGCTCCCCCACCACAGCAGTGGCCACTGTGTCCATTTGGAGTCCAGCCTCAGAGTCCCCTTTGCCCGAGGCCCAGCGGGCTGGGCTAGTGGCCTCAGGGCCTTCTCTGACCTCTGCGCCCTACGCCATGACTTATGCCCCAACCTCGGCTTTCTGCTCTTCCCCCTCAGCCTATGGGTCTCCCAGCTCCTACTTCAGTGGCCTGGATCCTTACCTTTCTCCCATGGTGCCCCAGCTGGGGGGCCCGGCTCTCAGCCCCCTTTCGGGCCCCTCTGTGGGACCGTCCCTGGCCCAGTCCCCCAGCTCCCTGTCAGGCCAGAGCTATGGAGCCTACAGCCCAGTGGACAGCTTGGAATTCAAGGACCCCACAGGCGCCTGGAAATTCGCCTACAGCCCTGTGGATCCTCTGGACTACAAGGATCAGAGTGCCTGGAAGTTTCAGATCTTGTAGAAGCTCCTCTGTGCTACCTCTCTCCATCTCTTGTCTAAATCTGCTCCCGGCAGCTTCGAAATGTGGACGGCACCTCCCGGAAAGCAGCAGGAGCCAGCCATCCTTCCAGGGGTGGCGGCCACTTAGACTCCATGAGCAGCTTAGCTCAACAGAGCCGCCCCTTTCCTCCCTGTCCTGGGGCAGCTCAGCGGATTAGTAACTCAGCCCAGCACCATCTCACACCGATTCCAACTGGCATTTACGTCAAGAGCCCCAGACCCCAGAAACTGGTGCTGAGCACTTGCCCCAAGATTAAGGTGACCAGACGTCCCGCTTTTGGCGGGACAGTCCAGATTTTTAACAATTTGTCCCGCGTCCCGCGGTGTTTTAAGAAAGTCCCGATTTTTGGAAAGAATGCACGACAAGCTAGGGAACGGCGGGAGATAAACCAAATTTTTATTCAAGAATCCCTTCCCCCCTGGTCAATGGTGTCCCGCTTTACCAATGTTAAAATCTGGTCACCTTACCCAAGATGCAATGAAACCAAACTTGGCAGTTGATTTGGGGCTGACACTTAGGTCAGAGCCCTTGAACAAACAAGCATGAAGGCTGGATTCCTTACCTTTCCATGTAGGTCACTTCTTTAGCATATAGCTAGAGATCCTTCTAGAGCTTCCAAAGACAAACTTTAAGAGGCCCCATCACAGAACCTTAGGCCAACTATACAGTTAAATTAAGAACACGGCAATTTTACAGACTTCACTAATGTCAGGTTTACACCGTAGGTTTAGAGGGCTGTTCGTTTTGTATCTTTCTTCTTAGTTTCTTCTTAAGACATTTCATCATTTATTCATTCGGACATTGGGAATGAACATATTTGGTAGGGGAATGGAAGGCAGGTTGCCTGCTCCATGTCTCCATATTTTTCCTATGTTTTAGGGCTGTCTAAAGGTGAATTTCACCTAAACATTGGAGGGGTTGTGGTAGGTGCATGGGGTGGGCCAGCTATAGATGTGAGTATTTCAAAGAAAAGAGCCGGTGAAGAGGCTGCATCCAGAAATAAACAAGATATGGGGGGCAGGGAGAAACAGATTTGGAGGCAGGCCCACGTTTCAGACAGGCAACCCCTGTTTTAGATCTTGTTTTCTATTTCAGTTGTAGAATTGGACAACAGTGCTCAGCCTGAGGACGTTTTCCTAGGGCAGCATCAGATTTCTTTTAACACAATTTGATCCATAGCAACAGACATGCGCTGTGAGAATTTTAGGTTGGATTCAGGCATTTTGACACTCATGGAAGTTTGGGGCTTTGGCCCAGGACTCCTCAGCCTGACTTCTTTCATTTCCAGCTGGGGAGCCAAGGGGGGAGGTGGGGTGGGAAGGTGGTGGTATGCCCGTAGATGCTTAACAACTGGCTCTCCAGGAGGATGAGCCGTGGTTTGTAGTGTTTGCCAGTTTCCATGGTGTAAATACTCCCAGTGTGGCCAAGTTCAAGGCACCAGTCTGAGGTCACTGAACTTGGAGTTGGGAAGAAATGTGTGCACTTGGTCATCTCCCGTGGACCTAAGTCATGCTGGGCTCTGTGACATTAGACCCAGAAATGACTCAGAATCTAGTGTGAGACACAAAGGATCAAAAATAGAGGATTGCATATGTTGGGGTGCAGGATGGGGAATTCAGACCAAATTCACAGGGAAGGGACAGGGAAGATGTACTCTGTGCCCAAGTTGAGACCAGAATGCAGTGTCAGTTCCTTATTTTGCAGACACTCCCACACTCTGTGAGTGTAAACCACTCTTTCCCTACCCCAGGGAGATCTCCATTCTCAGAGGAGGGCATGTCCTATGCAAACTATTCACAGGCAGTTTGATAAGGAGGGCCAGGGAGGGTTTGAAGGTGGGCAGAAACTAGGAGGCTGTAGACACCTTCCAACTTCAAGAGACCCCTATCCTGGGGTCTTCCGAGACTTCAGCAGCCGGATGGAGCGAGGAATCCCATCCACTCAGGAGGTTCCAGCTGCCTTTTCCTGGGTCAGCCTCTTGAACTCTGGTTCTCCCGCTGTCCGTCAGCTATGTCACTTCCCAAAGCCAGGAAGGGTGACAAGGGAAGTGGGACAGAAGGAAAGGGCCCTCTGCCCTCCCCCAGCCTGCTCCCTAGAACTCCAGGCCCCCCTCCCCTGCACCCCTCAGAGTGAAAATGATTAAAATGTTGAATCCCGCTCAAAGCCTGGGCAATCTTCTTTTTTATTTCCTTGGAAGGACAGGCGGGAAAGGGCGAAACAGAAACTGCTCTGTCCCTTCCTTCTCCCCTCACCTCTGTCTCTGGGGACATGGGCGCCAGGTGGCCAGCTTCCACCCACCTCTGTGACCTCTCTGGGCCTCCCAGCTTCCCTCTCTGCAAGGGGATGGTGAGCTGGGCTCCTGCCTCAGAGGCCCATGTGAGGATTAGAGCCCTCCCCTTCAGCCTGCAGGCCTCTGCAGCGTCATCCCTGCACCTGTCCCTTTCTGCTTTCATCTTGTCCCTGGGTCCCTTCATTCCGCTCCGATTTCCTCTTCTCTCTAGCTCTCTACCCCCGGACTGTCTCTCAGCCTTCCAGGTCCCTGGGTTTTTTTTTATGCTGGATTTTTGTCATTTTCCTTCTTTCTCCTTATTTCCTTTGCCCCTAGCTTTCTGTTTCTTCAACTCTAAGTCATCCTTCTCCGCTCCTGTCCCTCTCAATCACTGAGTCCTGTGTGTGTGTTGGGGAGGGGGGGGCGGGGGGGCAGGATAGTCAAACACAGGCTCAATGGGTCAGCTAGACTTGCTGTCTGAACCTGCGCAGACACTTCTGGATACACGACCGTGAGTGACTCATTTCTCCCAGCCTCAGTTTCCCCACATGGGGCATTGAGAAGACCTACTTTAAGAGAATTAAATGAGACCATTATATTAAGTAGGTGGTCCTGAAGACTAGTGTCCATGCTAAGAGCCTAATATACATTGTGTGTGTGTGTGTGTGTCAAAACATGCATCTCATAACAATTACCATTCGTACCATTTTAAAGTATGCCATTTGGTAGTATTAAGTACATTCACAGAAGAAACCAGATACAATAAAGCCACATAGTGTATGATTCTATTTATATGAAATGTCCAGAATAAGCAAATCCATGGAGACGGAAAGTAGATTAGTGGTTGCCATGGGGCAACATGGGGAGGTGGGGTGAGGAGTTACCATTCTATTTGGGATGACAAAAAAGTTCTGGAACTAGATAGAGACCCAGCAATTCCACTTCTAAGTATATACCCACAAAGAATTGAAACCAGGTATTCATACAAAAACTTGCACATTCATGTCCATGGCAACGCTATTCATGATGGCCAGAAGGTGGAAACAACCCAAATGCCTAGCACCTAATGATGGATAAACAAACTGTGGTCCATCCAGACAACAGAATATTATTCAGCCACAAAAGGAATGAAGCTCTGACACCTGCTATGACATGGATGCCCTTTGAAGACACTGTGTTATGTATTTACCTTAACCTATTTTTAATTGAACTTGTATTTGTACCATTCATGGCATCTTACTCATATTGGCCCAGACTGGGAGTTGTCCAAATGTCCGTCAGCAGGGGCATGGATAAACACACTGGAGTACATCCAGACAATGAAATAGTCCTCAGCGATAAAAAGCGATGCACGTCTGGCATATACATAACAGCATGGGTGAATAGCATAGTCATGCGGAAAGGAACCCGGCTCACAGCCATCCATACCATACAATCCTACGTATATGAAATGCTAGAAAAGGTAATGCAATAGTGTCAGGAAGCAAACAGTGGTTGCCAGGAGCTAGGGATCAGCAGACAGGTTTTACTACAAAGGAACACAAGGATACCTTTCTGGGGTGCTGGAAATGTTCTGTATCTTGATTAAGGTGGTGGTTCTATGACCACCTACCACTGCCCAAACTCACCAAACTGCATTTCAAATGGATATTGTAGATACATTGCACCTCAATAAATCAGATGGATAAGAAAAGAAAGAAAACTTTACTGAGCAGTTACTATTTGCCAGACACTGGCAAAAGCCAATTCTAAACCTTTTAATTCTTAGAAGAACCCATTAGACCGATGCTATTGTTATCAGATAGATACTATTACTACCCCCATTTCACAGCTGGGGAAACTGAGGCAGAGGGCAGTCAGGTGACCCGCCCAAAGTCCCACAACTAGGAAGAGGTAAAACTTGGGTTTCTCTGTATCTTGTTAGGATGCAGCCTTGGACCCTCCTGCCAGCTCTCCCCTGCCCCCATTTTTGGTCCCGCCTTTGACACTTGCTTCTCTCCTCTGTTTCTTCCATCCACGTCTCACACACAGGCCTAGGTATTTCTCCGCTCTCTTCTCCTCTCTCCATCTCTCCCCTCACCCTCTTGTCTTCATCTTCTGTGTTATCCCTCCTGATCGCTGAGCCCCTCCCTGGGTGTTTCCAGGACCAATTTAGCAAATGCCCCAATCCTCTTACCCACACTCCAGCCTCAGCAGAAAGGCAAGGGAATTAGAAAGGATTAGGTTCAGACTCCTGACCCACAGGGAGGGGACTTTGTGGAGACAACAGAGTTTTAAGCCAAGTAATGCCCTCCGCCCCACTCCCCTCTCCACCATATAAAATCATGCTTGGGATGCACAATTATAATAAAATTGCAGCTAAAAAAAAGCCTCTCTATCGAGCACTTACCACGTGCAAAGCACAGTTAGCCACTTCCCTTGTATTAATATTTCTCCCCCATTGAATCTTCATTACAACCTCATGAGGTAAGGGCCATCCCCTCTCCCATATTTTATGGATCAGGAGGGGTTAAATAAGTTTCCCAAAACAAACAGGATCCGCCCCAGTCTTCTGGTGAGTCTCAAGTTACAGTTGAAGAAGAAACAGAGGTTAGGAGGTGAGATTGGAATGGCCCTGGGGACACACAGCCTTAAATACAACTCCTGTTTGGTGGCTTCAAAAGTGCTCCTTTTACCTCTCTCTCTCTCTCTCTCTCTCTCTCTCTGTCAAAAACAATAACAATAAATTTTTTTAAAAAGTGCTCCTTTCAACGCCCCCACAAAACATGGAGGAGTTGAGAGAGAGAGAGAGACTGAAAAACCAAGAGAGAAACCAAGAGGGGGTGGAAACAGGGGAAAACGTATTTTAAGAAAGAGGAACAGAAAGCAGGGACTAGAAGATCAGTAGAGAAAGAAAAGATAAGACAGAAGCCAGGAGGGGAGTTTTGTGCAAGGTATTATCTCTTCCTTAAGTATGTGATAGAATATACCAGTGACGCAGATGGGCCCAGAGCTGTTTGTAAGAAAGTTAATTATGCATTTAATTTATTTACCAGATATATAATTATTCATCTTTTAAACTTCTTCAGAAAGTTGTATTTCTCAAGGAATTTATCCATCTCCTCTAAGCCGTCAGTTATTGGCAGACATTTGTTCATAGTATTCCAATTTCCATTTCATTTATCTATAGCAGTGAATGATACAATGTCACATACCAGGTATGAAGAAAGACTAAAATCAACCATTTTAACCATCATCTCATGAAGTTTGGACAGAGGGAAGAAATAAGAAAGATGAGAGCAGAAATAAATCAAATAAAAAATGTACAATATATGGGGAAGCCGGTATGGCTCAGTGGGCTAGGCGCTCACTTTGCAGCCCCGGGGACCGAGGATCGAATCCCGGCCCCGGCCCGTGCGGACCCATATGCTGAACTGGGGAGTGCCCCCAGTTCAGATCTCACCGGGGCAAGACCCCGGCCCAGTTCCTGCCCTGTGCAGCCCCAGCCCACCTGTGGAATGAAACTATGTGGAAAAACCAATGATGTGCAACTATGGAGACTGTTCTGGGC
>PVKE010026275.1:0-22405 GCA_004027555.1 Craseonycteris thonglongyai
GCCCGCCCGCCCCGCCCCCACCCGCACGGCCGCCCACGCGCGCGCCCCGCCCCCACCCGCACGGCCGCCCACGCGCGCGCCCCGCCCCCACCCGCACGGCCGCCCGCCCCGCCCCGCCTCCCGGGGTCCCCACGGCCGCCCACGCGCGCGCCCCGCCCCCTCCGTCCCTCAGACCCGGGTGCCTCGGAAATGGGGCTCTGGGTCCGTGGGGAGCGAAACGCACCCCGACGGCGGCCAGCGAGCCCGCGCCAGTGGACACGCACAAGCACGCACACGGACGTCGCCGGGGCCCGCGCGCGGCCGCGGGGCCGCCGCGGGGCCCGGCCGCTAAGAGCTGCGACGTTACCGGCCCGGCCTAACGGCGCGTCGTCCGGCCTGGGGCTGCACCTGGTAGGCGGGCGCTCGGGCAGGAGGGGAGCCGGGACGGGGCAGGACGGCCTGATTGGTGCCGGGCGGCTGGGGCCCGAGCCCGGGGCTGCGGCGGACAGCAGGCGGACCGGCCGGGACGCGCCCGTCAAGTGGCCTCGCCGACCGGGTTGAGAGCGCCCGCGGCTCAGGTTTGGGGGCGCCTGCCGTGGATGGCAGGACCCGGGTTTCGGCGGCACGGATGGAGCCCTGGAGGGGACGAAGAGGGCGCTTGGGGCCGTTACTTGTGGCTTCATATAACAGATGCGCGGAAACTCCAACAGGTGGCTCCGTGGCGCAATGGATAGCGCATTGGACTTCTAGAGGCGGAAGGCATTCAAAGGTTCCGGGTTCGAGTCCCGGCGGAGTCGTGGAGTTTTTGCTAGTCCTCAGTTTGGGGTCTATCCCAATTTCTCTCCTTCCTCTCCTTTTTTTCCTAGACGGTTTAACTCATTCCCCATTCCCTTACCTTCCCCCTTCCCCTCTTCTCTGGGCTTCTGTGGCCCTTAACCTAAGTCAATCGCGCGGGTCCTGCACCCCCCAACACACACCCCAATTTCCCGACTTGTCCTGCACCCCCCACCCCCCAGACACACACGCACACACTTTCCCTCCCTCGGTGGCTCAGGGCCTGGGCACAGCCGACTAGGACCTCGATTCAGAAACTGGGAAGAGCCAACCAAGAGGCGGTTTTGGTGTTGCCCCGGGTCTTGGGTGTTCCGGGAGGGCTGAGCCCATTCTCCAGGGGTGACATTCCCTCGCCCAGACGGCGACGGTGGCTGCTAGGGAGGGGCGCGGGAAGGATGCGTTTTGCCAAACGCATCTACACTCCGTGCTACACATTCTTCCCTTTATTCTTTCATTCCTAAGGATGGTAGCAGCTTCTGCTATTAACTAGCAAATATAATATGTAACGCGTCAGAAGATGACTCGCTGCTATGGACAAGAATAAGGCAGGCAAGCAAAGCGGGCCATTTATTTCATATAAGCAAAGACCTGAAAAATGTGGGGAGTGAGCCATGCAAATTTCTGGTGAAGTATTATAAACCCAGGGAACAAAGAGTGCAGACTCAAATATAGGAGCGTCCTTGGTAATGCTATCAAGCTTCTGGTAACCTTTTCAGTGACTGCAAAATCAATCAACTTTAAATAACTACTTAAATCCTTCAAAATCCCCCTTTAATTCTGTGTGTGTGCACACGTATGTGTGAGAATCTATGTGTATCTGTGGTCCTGTAGCTTATAAGGGCTGTCTGGAAAAAATCCAGCTATAAAACCTCTATTTTTCATATTACATGGCTGGATACTTTCTGGACAGCCTTTATATATATATGTGTGTGTGTGTGTGTGTATAGTCACTGTAAATGGACTAAAACAGTGGCCTTCAAATTGGAGTCTTGAAGCCATCTGGTCCTGGACTCTTGCTTTTGGGGGAGGTTTTGGATAATTGTTTAAATTTTCTTACTGTTGATTGGTCTGTTTAGATTATTCAGTTATTTATTTATTTATTTTTTATTGTTAAATTTATTGGGGTGACATTGATTGGTTCATTCAGTTCTTGGTTCATTCTAGGTAAGCTGTATACTCCTAGAAACTTATCCTTTTCTTCTAGGTTGTTGAATTTGGTGGTGTATAGCCCTCTTTAGTAGTCTTGTATGACCCTTTGTATCTCTGTGATAACAGTTGTAAGCAAATGCTCCTCTTTCATTTCTAATTTTGGTTATTTGTGTCTTTTGTGTTTTTTTCCCTTGGTGAACCTAGCCAGGGGTTTGTCAATTTTATTATTATTATTATTATTTTGAAGAACCAGCTCCTTGTTGCATTAATTTTTTTCTATTTTTTCTGTTTTATTTAGTTGTGCTCCAATTCTTATTATTTATTTCCCTCTGTTGACTTTGGGTTTCATTTGCTGTTCTTTTTCTAGTTCTTTAAGATGTAGTTTTAGGTTGTTTGTTTGAAATTTTTCTTGTTTCTTGAAATAGGCCTGTAATGACAGAAAATTCCCTCTTATTGCTTTTGCTGCATCTCAATAATTTTGATACGATGTATTCTCATTCTTATTGTGTTTCTATGTATTTTTAAAATCTCTTCTTTGACCCAGTCATTTTTTAATAACATGCTGTTTAATCTTCATGTGTATGTGTTTTTTTCCTACTTCTTTTTGCAGCTGATTTCCAATTTCAAAGCTTTGTGGTCAGAGAATAATACACTTGTAATGATGTCAGTCTTCTTGAATTTGCTGAGGCTGGTTTTGTGTCCTAGCATGTGATCTATCCTTGAGAATGCTCCATGTGGACCAGAAAAGAATGTAAGTATGGTTTTATGCTGTAGGATGAAGTGTCCTGTAAATGTCAACTATGTCCAATTGCTGTAATGTATCATTTAAACCTGATATTTCCTTAATAATTTTCTGTTTGGATGATCTGTTCATAGCTTTCAATGAATGGGGTGTTTAAGTCCCCTACAATCATTGTGTTTTTGTCGATGTCTCCCTTTAGTTCTGTTAGTAGTTGCTTTGTAAATTTTGGCCCTTCCTGATTGGGGGCATATATATTAGTAAGTTTTATGTCTTCTTGTTGTATTGTCCCCTTTATTATTATGAAATGTCCATCTTTGTCACCTATTTTTAGCCTGAGGTCTCTTTTGTCAGATATAAGTATGGCTACACCTCTTTTCTCTGGATACCATTTGCTTGGAGTATTGTTTTCCACCCTTTCACTTTGAGTCTGTTCGGGTGATGATTAATATATGAGGATTTCCTATAGCGACTTTATTTTTTGTTTTCTGGTAGCTTACTGTCTGTATTGTTTCTTTGTGTTATTTTAGTTCGATGGTGTTCTATGATTTTTTTCCTCTCTGTTTTCTCTTTTTTTATGTTATGTGTCTCTGTTCTGTAATTTTTTTTTGAGTGGTTACCATAATGTTTGTATAAAATAAAGTTTCATATAAACAGTTGTCCTTTTTCTTAAACATGCTTCTTATCATCATTTCCCCTTGGAAATCAAATCTTTACTTCCTTCCCTTTTATATTTTTGTTGTCTCACGTTGTCCCTATTTATTTTGACTTTTTGTTCCAGGTCATATAGCTTCTTTAAGTATTTCCTGCAATACAGGCCCTTTATTTATTGATTGATTTTAAGATTTATTTTATTATTTTTGAGAGAAGGTGAGAGAGAAGGGGGGAGGGCCCAGAGCAGTCTCCATAGTTGTACATCATTAGTTGTGACAAGGTTTCATTCCACACAGATGGATGTGGGGCCGCGTGGGGTGGAACTGAACTGGTGGCCTCTCATGTGGGAGGCAAGAACCTTCGCTACTGAGCCATCTTGGCCATTACCAGTAGCACCACAGTTCAGACCTCATGATTGTGAGGCAAGCACTCAACCGTTGAGCCTATCCCAGCATCCCCAATAAAGGCCTTTTGCTAGAGAATTCTGTCAGCTTCTGTGTATCTGGAAATGTTTTTATTCTTCCTTCATATCTAAAGGATAACTTTGCTGGGTAAATTAGTCTTGTCTGGTAACTTCTTTCAATCGTTTGAATATTTGATTCCACTCCCTTGTGGCTTGTAGAGTCCCTGCTGAGAAATCTGATGATAATCTGGTGGGCTGTCCTTTATGTTACAGCCTTTTTTTTTTCTGGCTGCCTCGAAAACGCTTTGTCATTAATTTTGACAGCTTTATTATAATATGCTTATTGCAGTTGAAGTAATTAGGTGTCTTTTTTCCCCCTAAATCCCAGGATCCAGTTCTTTCCATATGTTTGGGAAGTTCTAGTCGACTTATTTGAGTAGATTGTGCCCTTCTTGATCTCTTCTGGTAAACCTATTATTCTTATGTTATATTTTTCTGATGAAGTCAGATAGTTCTTGTAGGGTTCTTCCTTTTTTTTTATTTTCATGTCTCTCTCTTCTTCCTTCTGTTTTATTTCCATATTTCTATCTTTGCTGTCACTAATTCTTTCTTCCACCTTGTCAGCTCTGCTTCTTCCTATACTATTTCATGTTTCATGTATTTTATTGCATTCTTAATCTGCAGAATACCTATTTGGTTCTTCTTTAAAGTTTCAATTTCTTTGTTAAAACATTCCTTTTGCTCAAGGATTTCCTTTCTGAGTTCATTAAACTGCCTTTCTATTTTCTTGGATCTCTTTGAGTTTTTTTCAGAAGTGCAGTCTTAAATTCTGTGTCATTTAAATCACATATTTTCATGTTTTTAAGTTCCTTTTCTGGAGATTTTTTATTTTCTCTCTGAGCAGCTTTGTTCCCTTGGATACTGTATTCGTAGCTGTTGGTGCGCTTTTTCTGGGCATCTGCCACCGGTAGCTATGAAGAGGTTTTTCTTTCGCTTCCCAGTAGGTGTCGCTGCAGCATTTTATAGTTTCAGCTTTTCAGTCTTCTCACAAAGGAAGATTTCCTAGGAGGTGGACTTCTCCTCTGCTCCAGTTGCCTTGGTCTCAGTGAGCCTCCCCTTTGGGAGGATGTGGTGGGCAATGGAGCTCTGTGCCTCTGAAATCCCAGTGCAGGCAGAAGCTGGACCCCCTGGAAGGGTGCGCGCGGGGGTTTGTTTGTGGCCCCAGAGAATGGCAGTTTCCAAACTGCAGTTTGCTTGTCCCTCCAGCTCCTTCCCTGTGGGCTGTGGCAGGGCGGCGGCAGCCAGGCTCTATGTCTGGTTTCTGCGTGGCAGTGAGGGCAGCGCGGTGTCAACATTCCGAATGTCCCCTCGGCACCCTGGGTGCTGAGCTCAGCTGCAATCCAAGCCAGTCCCTCCGTCAAGAATGTCAGCTGTCTCCGGTTTGTTTGTTTGTTTTTCTCTCTCTCCTGGGCTCCCTTGTTGCCTGAGAGAGTGCTGAACTCGAGGCCGTGGTCCGCGCCTGTATCAGTTCCTAGCTCACAGGGTCGTGGGGCCAGTTCCTAGCTCACAGGGTCGTGGGGCCAGTTCCTAGCTCACAGGGTCGTGGGGTGCTGCAGCCCATGCTTCCCTGCCAGCCAGGCTCTGGAGTTCCTCATGACCCCGCCTCTGCATTGCCCCTTTTTCTCGACCTTTGTTTCCTTGCTATGAGTGGGCAGCTTAGCTGAGGCTATGCGTTGCTTAGTGAGACCCTTGTTGGGTTCTAGTTGTTCAGTTTGTTGTAATTTCCGGGGGTGGGTGGGGGGCTGTCAATGTCTCATGCTTCCATCTTGATGACATTCCTGTTTACAGTTTTAAAGACTTAACAGACTTATAATAAATAACCAACTACCAGATGTTAGAATTTTTAAAAACTGTTAGGAAGGGGATGCTGGGATAGCTCAGTGGTTGAGCTCTTGCCTGGAAATCGCAAGGTCGGGGTTTCAAATCCAGGCCCTGGCCTGTGTCACCCCATATGGTGAACTGCGGTGCAACTAGTAACTGGGTAGTTCAGTGGCCAGAGTTCTTCTCCCAAACGGGAGGCCCCTGATTCAATGCCCACCCAGCGTGGTCCCCTGTCACAACTAATGATGCACAACTGTGGAAACTGCTCTGGGCCCTCCCCACTTATCTCCCTTCACCCCTTACTGTTACCTTCTCTCAAACAATAAAATAAATCTTAAAAAAATGAACTTAAACCTAGGAAAAAGAGGTCTGATTATGCACAGAATTGGGTGGAGACTATAAAGAGGTAAGGGACCGTGTCTATCAAATAAATTTGGAGAAGTAATTCCCTGCCTGGTAATTTTTTAGCAGTTCTGAACTACCAACGATAGACATCAGCCACTAATGGATAATTGAGAGTGAGGGGAGCTGGAAAAGGGGGGAAAGTTTTCTTATGGAAGAAAGGGTTCCTTCGACTCTATTTTTTCAGCAGTTCTTGAGAGAAGATGGATGCATCAAGTTGTAACAGGAATGGGGCAAGTCAGCTTTCTATGTGAACCTGAAGAAAGAATTCTTTCAGATACTTTAAAAAAATGAACAGAAAACTTGAGGGGGAGGCAGGCACAATGAGCAAAGCTCTAAGGCTGCCTGCCGAAGTCCTACTTCAGCAGATTAGCTTCCTCTCTCCTGTCAGAGGCTTCAGAGGAAGCATAACTGCCACCATTGTAACACCATGTGAGTTTAAAACCTTCTCTGGTCCTCCATGTCTGAGACAGTGCTCTGTACTTCTACGTGATGGCAATCTGTCAAGCAGGATGGTAATTACAGTTTGCTAAGGTCTGATTTGCCCTCGGGCTCAAGTATTTTGTGGTGGCTACTAAGAAAGGCAGCTTGGCCTCTCCAGAGCTGACTTTCTGGGCCTGACAATCTGCATAGAACGGAAACCGGAAAGGAGACTGAACAGGTGACAAGAACTAACCACGTGCTCTTCAGTGACTGGTTCACTCTCAGCTCGAGATGGCAGCAATTTCTAAATGCATGTGGGCTCAGAATTAGAGGGAAGGGCAGAGGGCAAGAGAAAATGATCAACTTACATTATTTGGGGATGTTCTTCATTTTTGCTTCTACAATTCTTAGGTTCTTATCCTTCAGTTAGTTAAGACAATGGAGTTGTCTCCACTAATTCAAGTAAAACAGCATTTTACTTGAATTTAAAAGGGAAAAAATGTACATTTCAAATATATTGCAGCAGAGCTAATCCAGAAGAAATGAAAACAGGAAATTACAACTCAACTGAACACATGCAGAAGTTGCAGGTACTGCATGACTGCACTAGCTATTTGGCCTGACCGGCCATGGCAAACATCCATTAACTCAGTGCCAGACCTCTCATTCCAATCCTCTACTACACAACCAAAAACTTCATTTTTACCCAGAAATCCTTGACACTTACATAATTTTAGTATAAAACATGCCGTGTCATGAAGTTGCGAAGCATAGAGGTGACAGCAGACAGGCCGTCCACAAAAGGGCCAGGAAGGAGTAAAGTCCTCATTTTAAGATTTAAAATTGATAACATCAATACAGTATTCTTTTGTATAATATATCACTGTTTCCTGTGCTATTTTCTGCCAATACTAAGTAATGCCTACAGTGTTGATTAAGAATCCTCCAAACATCTTCAATCCTGATTCAAAAGCTAAAAATATATTTTCTTTTTTTTTTTGAAAGAAGTTGAAAGTATCTTAGATGAAGCAAATGATAAATTGCCAAGCTATAAAACAAACTGCACAGCCTAAAATCACATCAGCTCTAAGACAAGTTGGACCATATGCATTATGTTGTCAAAGCAGCACATTTTCACCTCTGTATATATGAAAATAAGCTGCCATTGTAACTTCTGCCTCCTAGAATGTATTAGTGCCTTTCTAATCTGTCCAGACAATCCAATGATCTATATTTAAAACATATCATTTTCTTATGTAGTAACTTTCTTTTAAGACAATCTAAGAAAGCACTCAGGGACATTTATTCTTCAGGAGAAACAAAAGACATGTGTGTCTAATTTCCATTCTACAAAAGGATTAGGTTAAATGGCCATGCTTGTGACCTAAATCCTAATCTAAAATTGACCTATAAGTCCCCCTGTTCCTCACAAAGAGGACTGAAAACCAAGCACATGCTTTATATATCTGGGGAAAAGTGGTGGGAGTTAATAGTAATGCCAAGATTTCTAACCATTAGTAGGAAACTCTTTAATATTATAAACCACAATTTTACTATTAACAATTTCCTCCAAATGTTTACTTTCAAAAGGCTTTTAAAAAAATGGTACAACTTAACACCAACAAACATGTTAAAGTGTTCATCTTCATCATAAAGTAATTTAGGAAGTCTACCTTTATTTAAGAGTATGCAAGAAGTTATCAGACCCTGTTACTATACTTTAGTTTTGAAACAAGCTTAAGATACACTTATTCCCCACCTTAGTATCACTGAGAAGTTTTATAAGCGACTTTTATTAAAATAAGTTAACATTTTCTACTCAACCCCCGTGGGGCGCTAGGGCCCCTCACCGCCAGTTCCCTCCCCCTGAATTCCCATCTCGCCGACCACCAGGGATTCAGGGTCTTCTACTTCAGTGGTCCCTAACCTTTTGGGCACCACAGACCAGTTTCATGGAAGACAACTTTTTCATGGATGGGGAGAGGGGAGATAGTTTCAGGAAGATTCAAGCGTATTACATTTATTGTGCGCTTTATTTATATTATTACATTGTAATAGACAGTGAAATAATTATACAAGTCACCAAAATGAAGAATCAGTGAGAAACAAGCCTGTTTTTCTACAACTAGATGGTCCCATCTAAGACAAGTGCGCAGTGTGAGAAGGAGGCATGGATAGAAGTGGTAAATAAAATAGTGGGCAGGCCATGCGTGGACAAAAATACAAGTGTCAGATTCTAACTTAAAGCTTGCCACCACATGCAGCTGTACAACTGAAGTACATCAACTGCTTTGCCACTATAAAGCCTGGTCACTTGCCACTCACTGATAGGGTTTTGATATGAGTCTGCAAGCAATTGATTTATTATACTGTGTGTGCAGTCCAATTTCTCTGCTAGTGTGAATATGTATTTGCAGCCCCTCTCCAGGGCTAGCATCACCGCCTCAGCTCCACCTCAGATCAGCAGGCATTAGATTCTTTTTATCCCTGGTATTTAAATCAAAAGAACAATGAATTAATGAGCACTGTATTAAAATATTATTTACTCCGGGTATTGAATAGTATTTAATTGTAAATTCCACGTTACCTAACCACAGTTCATAGACTCTATTGCAATGAAAACTAAAAATTTTGAACACACTTGTTTCTCAAGTTTTTAAAAAAGATTTTTATTGTTTCTGACAGAGAGAGACAGAGAGAAGAGGGAGGAGGGCCCAGAGCAGTCTCCACAGCTGCACGTCATGGGTTTTGTACATTGTTTCGCTCCACAGGTGGGTGCAGGGCCTCACAGGGCAGGAACTGGGCCGGGAGCCTCCTGCATGGGGCTCGCCCCCGTTCAGCATAGGGGAGAGCACGCGCCGGGGCCAGGATTCATGCAGATACCAGCTCCATCACTGCTGCACACTCAGTGGAACGCGGGAGGCTTCAGAGCGAAAGGCAGACTCCACGGCTCTTGGCTCAAGAGGGGCCGTGGTCTGGGGCTGCAGGTAGATGACGAATTCGGTGGCGTGTGCACAGATGCTACAGCAAATGTTGACGATGCCACGAGTCCAGCACCAATCCCAAGCCTGCAGCAGCGGTGGGTTGGCTGGCCCCCGGGCTACAGACAACTGGGGTTCCCTTGGTCTCTGCCCAAGCTAGACCTGCAGCAACCCACGCCGAAGATCCCATTCCAAGTGCCAAACCTGAAGGCCAAAGGAAAACTTAAGTCATCACAATAGCTAACATGAATGAGAGAATCATTATTTCTCTCTCTAACATCAAAAGCAAGTGTCAAGCTTCTCTTCTGACGCCGACCTTGCTGAACCCATCCCACCAATGTGTTCCCAGTGATGGTGTGAAGTGCAGGCATACCGTTCTCTCTGTTACTGTGTAGGAAAAGCACATAGAACCCATATAAACAGCCATTATGATCAACAAGACTTCCCCAACTTTGCAGTCAGAATCTCAGGTGCAGAGACTATATTTAAGAAAGCCGCTGACCTCTTATCAGATATTTAGCACTTTGCAGAAATCAGCTAATGATGTCAGCATGTATGTCCTGCCTCATGGGGGCTAATGTCTAATGAAATCATCCCCAGGGTCAGGTTCCTGACAACCTACAGTTCCAATCGAACACTTGGAAAAACTAAAGGGAACACTCTTGCTGAGATGAGAATCACTGCATTCTAAGAGTGAAAGACATTCAAATTAAACATATCTTCCACATGTTGCCACGTGGCCAGAGACTACGGGATCCTGGGGAACCAATGATTTAAACACACATGCCGTTCTGTGGAAACTTACTGGAGTCTTTCCTAAGAGCTGACACACTTATAATGAGTGGCAATCCAATGACCACAGGCAAGTTTTTCTGTTTCCTAAAAGGACCTGCAGGGCTAGATGTGGCCATGGCTCCAAAGTGGAAACCACAAGCTGCAGGAAGGATCCTGTGGGCTCCGGGAAGCTGGACGCATACGCTCACGGTGGTATCCGAGCTGGCTGTGGGGGATGGTTTGGTCCCTTGACTACACAGCAAAGCCTGAGATGACGGGATTCAGCAGTGAGGCCCAAGGCCGAGCTGCTCACAGCACTGGGCACAGGTGCACTGGAGGCAGAGCTGAGATGACCAACCATGCTGTGACCCCTGCCCCCTCAAAGAAGTGCCTGGGGTCCTTGAGTTATAGACCTGCTGCTTAAGAGACTAAAACCTGGCTTTCCTGAACCTTGATCTGGACAACAGAAATTAACAAACATACAAAAACCTTTGAGAACAAGTCCTCACAGAATGTATTTCTTCACTACAAGACTTCGTTAGCCAACAGAATTCTGTTTCACAGAGACATTCATTCACTTAACAACTGGGCATTTGATATATGACATGTGGATGTAGCCAGCTAGATCCAGTGCTTCCTTGGTGGTTGAAGGGATTTCTGTCTGACTGAGGAAGAACCTCAGCACTCAGATGAAGACACATGAAAGGATGCTGTGAGTCTGAGCTCCATTGGAAACCATGTTTGGATTGCAAGTCCACTTACTGCAAGATAGCTGTACTCGTACTTTACTCAACTTGATTTTGAGATTCACCGTAGCGGGATGACAACTTCAAGTCCTGCAAATGACAGCCAACTTTCTCTGCAGTGTTTGTGGAGTAGTGCCCTCTTTGCCCTCTAGTTTATACTTTCGCCTACATCACATCCTACATTTCTAAATGTAGGTGCACTGGTTTCCTCTGCAGTTCCTGGTACTAGATCTCTTGCGATCATTGTAGCTTCATGGTATGGTTTGCTCTTCAGACAGGAAAACCTGTCTGTGTGCCTGTGTCTCTCCCCAAGGTTCCTAGTGCAGTTTCCTCTCTGCATGAAGTTTACAAGGAGCTTAGCTGGCCAAGCTCCATACAAAGGCCTCAAAGAACTGAAATTATCCTGGGGGTGGGGGGCTGGAGGGAGAGGCCTGCTTTCACACGGGGACAAGGACTTGCCATGTCCTTTACCCTGTTGTCTTGCATGTTCTGTCTTGGTGACAAAATACAAGTGGGACATGCAGGAAAGTACAGGTGAGAGAGGTTTTCGAACATCCTTCTGCCGATTTGGAGGGAAGCTACTGACTTTGTGTGATGCTCCTGAATCCATCCACCTTACTGAAGGCTTACTGAAAAGCTCTTCCAGTGATGTCTCTGTGCGCGTAGTGTGCCCGCGAATGGCCTGGTCACGTGGCAGTCCATGTGCACTCAGCAGGACTGCCGGCCACTGCAGCACGTGGGCCCTTTTCCAGTCACTGCAGAGGGTGCTCAGTGTGCCCACTACCAGGGAAACTGTCTCGAGAGACCGTGTGAAAATTTGATGACATCCATTGTCACATGGTCTTTATTTTCTTTCAAGGGTATTTTGAAATTTCCCAGGAAAAGCGTGCTATACAAAAGTGACTCATACCTATTTGATAAATTCGCACTTCTCTTTTCTTTCAGGTGCACTGTGCATTTTGTCTGGGTTTGAAAGGACTGCTCCAACATGTTCATGGGTGTTCAACTTTGGAATCTCTGCTTGTCTGGAAACACCTATATAGGGCCTTTATGGTCGATGACATATGGCTACTGACATAGAGCCTACGTGGAGATACCAGCTACATCACTACTGCACACTGGAATTCGGGGATGCTACAGAGCGGAATGCGGACTCACCCGCCTCTTGGCCAAGAGGGACAGCATGCTGGGGCAGGTGTGGGTGCAGGTGTGGCGGTAGGTGATAACACCACCAAGTCCAGCACAGAAGCCTGCAGCAGCGGTGGGTTGGTTGGCCCCTAGGCTACAGACGACTGGGCTTTTCTCAGTGTCCGCCAAAGATGGATAGCTGGCAGCCCCATGTGAGGACACTGTGCCCACAGATGAATCTGAGGGACAAAGAAACAAGTTACAATAGCTAACATGAATGAGAGAATCCTTATTAATCTCTGTAAAGTCAAAAGCAAATGTCCAGCTTCTCTTCTGACGCCTACCTTGCTGAACCCATCCCACCAATGTGTTCCCGGTGATGGTGTGAAGTGCAGGAACACCGTTCTCTCTGTTACTGTGTAGGAAAAGCACATAGAACCCATATAAACAGCCATTACGATCAACAAGACTTCCCCAACTTTGCAGTCAGAATCTCAGGTGCAGAGACTATATTTAAGAAAGCCGCTGACCTCTTATCAGATATTTGGCACTTTGCAGAAATCAGCTAATGATGTCAGCATGTATGTCCTGCCTCATGGGGGCTAATGTCTAATGACACTTCCCCAGGGTCAGGTTCCTGCCAACTTACAGTTCATATAGAACACTTGGAAAAACTAAAGGGAACACTCTTGCTGAGATGAGAATCACTGCATTCTAAGAGTGAAAGACATTCAAATTAAACATATCTTCAACATGTTACCACGTGACCAGGGACTACGGGATTCTGGGGTACCAATGATTTAAACGCACCCATACCGTTCTGTGGAAACTTACTGGAGTCTTTCCTAAGAGCTGACACACTTATAATGAGTGGCAATCCAATGACCACAGGCAAGTTTTTCTGTTTCCTAAAAGGACCTGCAGGGCTAGATGTGGCCATGGCTCCAAAGTGGAAACCACAAGCTGCAGGAGGGATCCCGTGGGCTCCGGGAAGCTGGACGCATGCGCTCACGGCGGTATCCGAGCTGGCTGTGGGGGATGGTTTGGTCCCTTGACCACACAGCAAAGCCTGAGATGACGGGATTCAGCAGTGAGGCCCAAGGCCGAGCTGCTCACAGCACCGGGCACAGGTGCACTGGAGGCAGAGCTGGGAGAGCTCAAAATCCTATTCCCTCCACCCATGGAAGAAATGGCTGGGGTCCTTGATTACAGGTCCTGCTACTCCAGAGACTAAAACCTGGCTTTCTTGAACCTTGATCTGGATAACAGAAATTAAGAAACACAAAAACTTTTAAGATCAAGTCGTCACAGAATGTATTTCTTCACTACACTATAAGACAAGACTTCATTAGCAAACAGATTTCTGTTTTATAGAGATACATGCATTCAACATATGGGCATCTGTTATATAAAATATGGATGGGACCCCTACAATCCCTCTTCTTTGATGGCTAAAGGATTTTCTGTCTTACAGAGGAAGACCTTTAACATTCAGATGATGACACATGAAAGATGCCAGGAGCCCAAGCCCCACTGGAAACTGTGTTTGAATAGCAAGGTCACCTAGCGTGAGATAGCTGTACTTGTACTTCACTCGATTTTGGAATTTGGGGAAGTAGGATGACAACTTCAAGTCCTCCAAATGACAGCCAACTTTCTCTGCAGCATTTGTGGACTAGTGCATCCTTTGCCCTCTAGTCTATACCTCCGCCTACATCATATCCTAAATGCCTAAACGTAGGTGCACTGGATTCCTCTACAGTTCTTGGCACTAGACAGTTGTTATCATTGCAATTTTACAGTATGGCGAGCTATTCAGTCAGGCAAACCTGTCATGTGCCTGTCCCTCTTCCCAATGTTTCCTGTGCAGTTTCCTCTCCGCATGAATGTTACAAGGGGCTTAGCTGCCCAAGCCCCATAAATAAGCCCCAAAGAACTAAAAGTATCCAAGGGGTGGGGTTTGAGATGCATGTGCTCACCCAGAAACAAGGGTTATGTGATTGTGTTGCATGCTATGTATTTTGTCCTTATGACAAAATACAAATGTGACATGCTGGAAACTGCAGGTGACAGAGATTGTCCAGTGCTATGGTGATCTGGAGGGAAGTTACTGAGTTTTGTATGGTGCTCCAGAATTCACCCACCATACCCGACTTATTAAAAAGTTCTTCCAGTGATGTCTGTGTGTCAACAGTGTCTACTAGAAGGGGAGGGGCTGGTCCCATGACAGTCCGTGGGCCCTCAGCAATACTGACAGACACACACCCCTGTTCCAGTCAGTGCAGAGGGTGCTCAGTGCGCCCACTCCCAGGGAACCACCTCAGACAGACCAGGTGGAAATTTGATGACACCCAATATCACTTTGGTTTCTTTCCAAATAGTACATTGCCTTTATTTTCCTGAAGGGTATTTTAAAATTTCCCTGTAAAAACATGCTAGACAAAAGTGACTCAAACCTATTCATTGAATTCACACTACTCTTGTTTTTCAGGTTTATTGTTCATTTGCTTGTGTTTTCAAGTGACCGTTCAAACGTGTTCAACTTTGGATTCTCTGCTTGTCTGGAAACACCTATACTGGGCCCTTTATGTTCGAAGACATTTGACCACTGATATACAGAGCTTATGTGCAGATAGAAGCTGCATCACTGCTACACACTCAGTTGATTTCGGGGATACCTGAGAAGAAATGCAGACTCACCCGGTGCTTGGCCTATGAGGGGCTACTGGTGGGGATTGCAGCCAGCCCTGGAAGTTGGTAGGGCGGGTGCAGACATGGCGACAGTTTTTGATGTTGTTGCCAAAGTGGGCCGGCTGGCCACCTTTCTATGGCCTTTTGGGGGCGCACGAGTTGCCCTCGAAGCTTTCGCAGACTTCGTGACAGTTGTTGATGGTGTTGCCAAAGCGGGCCGGCTGGCCACCTTTCTATGGCCTTTTGGGGGCGCTCGAGTTGCCCCCGAAGCTTTGTGGGCAGCATCCCCAGCTGAAGATCCTTTTCGGGATTTTGAACCTGAAGGGCAAAGAACCACTTAAGTCACCAAGGTAGCTAACATGAATGAGAAAAATCTCAAGAAATATCTCTAAAGTCAAAAGAAATTCAAGTTTCTCTACTGACACCTACCTTGCTGAACCCATCTCACCAATGTGTTCATGATGACTATGTGAAGTGTAGGAATATCGCTCTCTCTGCCATTGTGTACTAACAGTACACAGAACCCATATAAAACACCAACTGTGACAAGATTTCCCCACATTCTCAGTCAAAAAGTCCAGGTGAGGGAAATACATCTAAGAAAACTGTTGATCACTCATCAGATTTAGCACACTGCAGAAATCATCTAATAATGTCATCACCTATGCCCTGAATCATGGGGAATAATGTGTAATGAAAACATCCCCAGGTTCAGGCTCCTGCCAACTTACAGTTCAAAAAGCACACTTGATGGGAAGCTGGGATGGCTCAGAGGGTTAAGCGCTCACTTTGCAGCCCTGGAGACCGAGGATCGAATCCCGGCTCTGGCCCAGGCAGATCCATATGCTGAGCTGGGGAGTGCCCCCAGTTCAGTACTTGCCGGGGCCTATGCGGGAGGCTCCTGGCCCAGTTCCTGCCCTGCGCAGCCCTGCGCCCCCCTGTGGAGTGAAACTATATGGAAAGCTGATGTCAACTATGGAGACTGCTCTGGGCCCTCCCCTTTCTCTCTGTGTCGCTCTGTCTGTTTCTGTCTCTGTCAAAAAAAAAAAAAAAAATCTTAAAAAAAATAAAATAAAAAGTACACTTGAAAAACTAAAGATTAACACTCATGCTGAGATGACAATCACTGTGTTCCAAGAGTGAATGACATTCTAAGTGAATATATCTTGTACGAGACACCACTGAGCGAGAAACTACAGAATCCTGGGGTACAGATAACCTAAAGGCACCCGAGCTGTGCTGGGGACACTTGCTGGACTATGTCCTAAGAGCTGACATACTTCTAAAAAAGGTAATTCAACTTACACATGCATATTTTTTGTTTTCTAAAAGGACCTGCAGGGCTAGATGTGGCCATGGCTCCAAAGTGGAAACCACAAGCTGCAGGAGGGGTCCCGTAGGCTCCGGGACCCAGGACGCATGCGCTCACAGCGGTACCCGACCTGGCTGTGGTTGATGGTTTGGTCCCTTGACCGCACAGCAAAGACTGAGATGACGGGATTCAGCAGTGAGGCCCAAGGCCGAGCTGCTCACAGCACCGGGCACAGGTGCACTGGAGGCAGAGCTAGGACGGTCAAACATGCTGCTACCCCACCCCCCACCCCCCACCCCCGCCCCCCGCCTGCCCTGAAGAAGTGGCAGGGGTCCTTGAGTTATAGGACCTGCTGCTCAAGAGACTAACACCTGGCTTTTTCAAACCTATATCTGGATGACAGAAATTCACAAACACACAAAAACCTCTAAGAACAAGTCATCACAGAATGTGTTCATTTACTATACTACAATACAAAACTTCATTAGCAAACACAAATCTAATAGAGATTCATTCATTCAACATCTGGGCATATGTCACATAAAATACGGACGTAGCCCCCTACATCCATCTCTTCTTTATGGCTCAGGTGTTTTCTGTCTGACAGAGGAAGATGTTCTGCATTCAGATGAAGACACATGAAAAGATCCTGCGAGTCCGAATCCCACTGGAAGCTGTGTTTGAATAGCAAGTCCACTTAGTGTGAGATAGTTGTACTTGAACTTTAGTCAGTTCGATTTTGAAATTCAGGGTAGTAGGATGACAACTTCATGTCATCCAAATAATAGCCAACATTATCTGGAGCGTTTGTGGTCTAGTGCATCCTTTGTCCGCTAGTTTATACCTACACCTTAACGACATCCTAAATTTCTAAATGTAGGTGCACTGGTGTCCCCTAGAGTTCTTGGGTACTAGACTGTTGAAATCATTGCAGCTTTACGGTATGATTTACTATTCAGTCAGGGAAACATGTCTGTATGCCAGCCCCTCTCCCCAAGGATTCTTGAGCAGTTTCCTCTCCGCATGAATTTTACAAGGAGCTTAGCTGCCCAAGCTCCATAAAAAGGCCTGAAAGAAATGAAATTATCCTGGTGCTGTGTTCTGGGAGAGCGAGGCATGTTCTCACCCAGAAACAAGGATTCACTCTGTCCTTTACATTAGCGTGTCGCACGTTCTGTCCTTATGACGAAATACATGTGGGACACGCTGGGAAGTACAGGTGAGAGAGATTGTCCAATGCTGTAATGGCAATTTCAAGGAAAGCTACTGACTTTTGTATGATACGCCCAAATCAACCCACTTACAGAAGACTTATTAAAAAGCTCTTCCAGTGATGTTTCCATGGTAATAATGTGTAACAGAAGGAGCTGCTCACATTACTGCCCGTGTGCCTTCCAGCAGGACTGACTAAAAATGGAGCACGGGGACTCCTTTCCCATCAGTGAAGAGGGTGCACAGGGAAACCGTCTAGAGACCATGTTGAAATTTGATGACACCCAATATCACTTTGGCTTTTTTGCAAAGAGCACATGGTTTTTACTTTCTTTCTAGGGTATTTTAAAATTTCCCAGTAAAAAAGTGCTAGACAAAAGTAACTCATACTTATTTGTTGAATTCACACTACTCTTGTTGAGGGAGGATCTAGTTTTTTAAAATTCCCAAACTCAGCAAATTGTCAAATAACACTTCTGCAAAGGACAACAGAATTCAACTGAGGTCTCAGCCTATAATGCCCCACTCCCATCCTCAACATATTACTGTCACTCAACCTATCTTAACCCCCTACTCCAATAAAAATCATTCAATATCTCCCTATAACATTCAGATAAAAAACAAATTCTTCAATACAGCATTCAATAATTTTTAGAAATTAAAACTACTCTCAACCTCACAGCAAACTATTTGCAATTTTCAAACGATCCCAGGCTTTCATTCCTGTTCCTGTACCCTTGCATTTACTGTTTCTTTCTTTCTTTTTTTTTTTTTTAAAGATTTATTTATTGTTTTTGGCAGAGAGAGAGATACAGTCAGAGACAGAGAGAAGGGGGAGGGCCCAGAACAGTCTCCATAGTTGCACATCATTTGTTTTTCCACATAGGTTCACTCTACAGGTGGGCGCAGGGCTGCACAGGGCAGGAACTGGGCTGGGGTCTTGCCCCAGTGAGAACTGAACTGGGGGCACTCCCCAGTTCAGCATATGGGTCCGCACAGGCCGGGGCCGGGACCCGATCCTCAGTCCCTGGGGCTGCATAGTGAGCGCCCAACCCACTGAGCCATCCCGGCTTCCCCTACTGTTTATTTCTAATGTAAAATGCTCAAATATTCCTGATCTGAATACTCAGCCCATGGTCCTCCAATTTTCTAAACATTTGAAAGAAAATCACCACTGTCACAAAAGTGCTATTATGTATAATAATTACCAAATGTTGAATGATGCCCCCATATCTTGAGTTCAGAAATTATGAACAGAGGCCTATTTGCAGAGGCTAGTGTAACTGACACATAAAAATGCTTGTGAACTGAACACTCAATCTACAGATGGAATCCACTGTAATACCAAGGGAGACGGCCCTTGAATTTCTTATAATTGTGTTTGTAATAAACTGTCACCTTATTTTGACTAAACAAAGACAATGGATAAATTGGCTATTGTTAATATTCCCTCACAACCAAACTGTAACACTGACATTGAGAGAGCTAAGTATTGCTGAGGAAAATTACTGAAAAGCATAGTTAAGAAGTTGACATTAGTTCCTGTTTGCTTTTCAGAGCTAATTCCATTCAAATGAAAGCATTTATAGGAATTGCCAAAGGGTAAAGAATCTGAAATACTAATCTCATGTATGCTACTATTTTCATGTACAAATTTATGAGAAATGTCCGCTTACCTGAATTACTGGCAATTGGTTCTGAAATACTGCTAGAGCCAGAAAGTTGTGCTGTTGTTGCAACAGGCACAGTAAATGTAAATCCAGTCTGTCAAGAGAAAAATGATCCTTTAAGTGTCAGATTAGTTTTAGACAAATCTCAAATATAGAGATTTTTTTATTCCAAGTCAAAACAAATATTTAGTGTCATAACTTTTCAAAGTTGAATTAAATTATTATTCTCTCCATTTTAAGAAGGAAGTTGATATATGAAAGTTTACCTTGACCAAGGTCACTCACATCAATGAGGGGCAGGACTGTACCTGACATATTAACATCACGCAATTAAATCTCCCCAAATTCATGGGATGCTGGGATAGTTCAACAGGTTAAGCACTTCCCTTTCAACTGCAAGGTCTGGGGATTGAATCCTGATGCCCGCGCGTGCAAACCCATATGTTGAACTGTGGTGGTGAAGGTTTTCACCCCCCATGAGGGGCCTGAGGTCCCCAGTTTGGTTCCCACCCTGTGCAGCCCCACATCCACTTGTGTGGAATGAAACTATGTCACAACTAATGATGTCAACTATGGAGACTGCTCTGGGCCCTCCTCCCTTCTCTCTCTCACATTCTCTGAAAAACAATAAAATAAATATAATAAAAAATATTTTAAAAGTAAGTAAATAAGTAAATTTCACCCAAACTCAGTCTTATTATATACTCATCTATTCTTTATCAATAAATCTTTTCATTACAAACAAACAAAACAACAGCAACAACAACAAAAACAAAACAGGTTGATATCACGGTAGAGGCAAAATGACAATGTTATGGGACTAACAATCAAACCTTACAAATTATGGATCTAAGATAAAGGAAAAACTGTAACATACTTTTACTACCTTATATTGCAAAATGGGTTATTTTCAATACAGAATTTTAATAACCTGAAATGTTTAGTGAATAAAAATACATTAATCTCTGTTAAACAGGGACAGTACCTGAAAGTAATATAATTGACTTATATTCTATTACAACGAAATTTCTTGTTTGACCTTTCTTGAAAGCCTGTTAAAATACCCATAAAAAGCCCAGTCACCCACAGTCACATTGAAGTGCTAAATTGTAAAACGATCTTAGCGATAAGGCAGTATCTGATACATTTGAAGATGTGTATCATCCCCTATCATCCAACAATTCCATTCCTAGATACACAGCCCTCAGAATCTATTGCATGTGCACCCAGGGAGAACTGCATAGATAGACCCCTTAGCAAGTACTAGGAATCAACTCAAATGTACCCTGCAGAATGGACTGTGGAAATCTTCATACTGGATAAATGTTAACAGTGAAATTAATAACCTGGAGTTTTCTTTCACAGCACTGATAAATTTCATGAATAATGTGAAGAAAAAGCAAACTGAGATCAATACATATAGTATCAATCCATTTACAGATGTTTCAGAAATTGGCAAAATCTAATCAATAATATTATTATGAGGGTCAAAAGATTTCAATTGCAACTCTGTTTTGGGAGAATTATGGCTTTTTGATGATACCAATGAAATATTAGGTGCTTGCCTAAGGTTTTCTGCGTTGTCACAGTGAACATGATTTAAAATGTAAAAGCCTGGTCATTTAAAACATACACACGCACACACTCACTCACCCACTCACTTTTGAAGGGACTGTTATATGGCAGGTTCTTCTTGTGCTGGGTCTCCCCAAACCCACCCCCAGGCCTCCCCTCACCAACACAGTGCACCGAGGCTTTAATACATATCCAGGGTATTAAGCATATAACCAATCTACCTTCTGCTCTGGAGGTTGAGTCGATACAGGGTGTTCTCTAGATTGTTGGATATTTCCACCTCCACTGCCTACTCCAGAAGATAAGCCATCAGCTGCAGATATGCTGGCATTTGGGTAGGAAAAACCACTAGGCCAAAAAAAGGGAAAAAGAAAATTATAACAAATGGTGCATTGCAATGGTCCATAATTTGTTAACTGGTTACCCAAAAATTAGAGAACTGCTAACAAGTAAGAAAATAAAGGTATAGTTGGATGTGATTTTAAAAGCTGACAGATTTTCTTTCTGTAAAAAGTTATGTTTTCAACTTTCTTAATTTTCAAAAAGACTTATGAGAATCAAATATAGACCTTACAAATTAAATATAAAGGTTATCTATAAAGCTGACATTACCTTTCTTGTTGTACTCTATTTTGTCCTGGTCTCATATTTTCTTCAGAGCCAATCTGGAAAAAATGAACACACCATTTTTAAATACTTGCTTATTTGTTTTAATTTTCTTAACACCACACTTTATGTGTGAGTCATAATATTTGGAATCAGAAGTTTCATCATGTTAATGAATCTTAAAATTTGCAACTTATACTCTGCCTTCTGAATGGTAACCAAGAGTTAAGACTATAATTACACACACATACAACATCACAGAGCATAACTGTACTTTAAATAAAATGGTAGTATACAAACTTAATACACTACCAACCACAAAAATACTTTTACTTATCTCTTGATATGGCCTATTAAATGTGCAAGCAAATTCAGAAGGACATTCTTTTGGAAATGATTCCCTGAAAGTTCCTCCACTAACAGAAATCAGGATGCCTTGGACAAATTACTGACTGATTATAGGCCAGAAATTGACAAGATGAGTCTGTATTACTTTATAATATCAGAAAGTAACTAAATGCTCAAAAAATGGTGGACATACGTAAAGGACATGGAAGCCAGTGTGAAGGCCAAATGTGGGACAATATGAGCATCAAAATAAATAATAATCATGAACAATTATAATCTATCAAATGTAAGAATTCAAGTTGACTTTAAACACACAGGGAAACCGGGATGGCTAAGTGGGTTGAGTGTTCACTTTGCAGCCCCGGGGACCGGGGTCGAGTCCTGGCCCTGGACCGTGTAGACCCACGTGCTGAGCTGGGGAGTGCCCCCAGTTCAGTTCTCACTGAGGCGAGACCCCAGCCTAGTTCCTGCCCTGTGCAGCCCCACTCCCACCTGTGGAATGAAACTATGTGGAAAAACGAATGATGTACAACTATGGAGACTGTTCTGGGCCCTCCCCCTTTTCTCTGTCTCTCTGTCTCTGTATCTCTCTCTCTGTCAAAAACAATAAAAATAAATCTTTAAAAAATAAACACACAAATAGAGAAAAAATTCTCCCTATAGTAGAAAACCAACTGATAAATGTAGAAGAAACAGTGGAATCAGGGGAAAGCCGGGACGGCTCAGCGGGTTGAGCGCTCGCTTTGAGGCCATGAGGACCGAGGATCGAATCCCGGCTCCGGCCCAGGCAGGACCCACGTGCTGAACTGGGGAGTTCCCACAGTTCGGTTCTCTAACTGTCTCTGTCTCTGTCTCTCTCTCTATCTGTCAAAAAGTAAAATAGAAATAAATATGCACT
>PVKE010026276.1:0-22431 GCA_004027555.1 Craseonycteris thonglongyai
CTGTAGAAACTCGAGTTTGTTAAGACCTTTAGGAGAGGCAAGATGCTGTTTTGAGCTATGTTGTCACTGGTCATGAAATATGAGTGTACCAATTAAACCTGAATCAAAGCATAAAAATGAACAGTGGGGAAGCTGGCCTGGCTCAATGGGTTAAGCACTCGCTTTGAAGCCCCGAGGACCGAGGATCGAATTCCAGGCCCAGACCCAGGTGGACCCATATGCTGAACTGGGGTGTGCCTCCAGTTCAGTTCCTGCCAGGTCCTATGCAGGAGGCTCCCGGCCCAGTTCTTGCCCTGAGCAGCCCTGCGTCCACCTATGGAGTGAAACTATATGGAAAACTAGTGCTTTCAACTATGGAGACTGCTCTGGGCCCTTCACCTTCTCTCTGTATGTCTGTGTCTGTCTCTCTCTCTCTGTAAAAAACAAAAACAAAAACAAACAAAAAAACAACAACAAAAAACACAGTACATCTTTAAAGTGAACAATGGAAGTCAGTCAGTTGTTTATAACAAAAAATGTTCTGTCTAAATCAAGAGTCAAATAATGTTGCTAACTTTTTTTATCAGAGAAATTGTTCACTATGAATTTGTACCAAGTGCTGAAAAGGCTGGATAAAACAGTTAGACAAAAATAACCTGAATTTTTCACTAATAAATTGTGGCTTTTGCATCATAATAGTGTACCAGCTCACACAGCACTGGCTGTGAGGGAGTTTTTAGCCAGTCAACAAATAATTGTTTTGAAACACCCTCCCTACTCACCTGATCTGGTCCCCAATGACATTCTTTACCCAAAGATAAAGAATATTTTGACAGAAAGACATTCTCATGACATTTAGGACTTCAAGGGTAATATAATGGCAGCTATGATGACCATTTCAGACCAAAAGAGTTCAAAAATTGTTTTGAAAGGTGGACTAGGCACTGGCATCAGTGCATAGCTTCCCAAGGGAAGAGCTTCAAAGGTGGCCATAGTGACATTCAGCAACGAATTATGTAGCACTTTTTCTAGGATGAGTTCACAATCTTAATTGTCAGACCTCATATAGACATATAGACACATATATGCACATACAGATATACATATATACACATATAAATATATACATATATATATACAGGGTCCAGCAGAAGTAATGCCCCAGCAGAAGTAACACCCCTTTTTTATTAGCTGATAATGTATACCAAATACTTTATCACAAAATCATAAGCATGTAATTCTGTAACATTACAATATCACATTCAAGCACATTATATGACAATTTTAGGTAAAATGTTCAAATTGCTGTTCATTTCACGGTAGACAAAGCAAGCCTTACAGCATTACAGTGTTATTTCTGCTGGACCCTGTATATAGAACCATCTCCCAAGAAGTGGGAAATATAAATTGTGAGTTGGATTTAGCACCAGTCAAAACTGTTAAAGGATAACTGGGTTCAGCTGAGACTGCAATTCTTCTTTCAAAAATGCAGAAAATCTTTATTATGTGTATATGTATGGTATGTGTGTGGGCAGGGGGGAAATGGAGGGATATGACTGTGCTGTAGAACATATCTGCCAGACTACCCAGAGAAAGATCCAACAAGCACAAATTCAGGGTTAATTAGAGGGTTGCTCAGCAAAAGTAGAGAGTGAGGTGGTTAGGATCACTTCACTATGTGATTCAGAAAGATGCAATTTGCAAACCTTCTGAATCTTAAATTTACTATTATTCCCCACTATTTGTAGCAGGCCAGAATCATATAAGGCAAAGAAACAAGCAAATTAGTTTTCCAGAACTAGGAACTGCAGTCAAGAAATATGTCTTGAGTCCCCTAGCAACTCACAGCAATAAAGCCACAAGGACGCTTGCTTGAATCAAGGATACAGAAATGTACCTCAGAGAATGTCAGAAATATCTGGAGAAGAAAATCCACCAGGTGAGATTAGAATTTTGCTAATTAACAAGTAGCGACTGAAAACTGGAGTATTTAGTATGGTAAAGTTTATGTCACCTCATTTGTAACCAATTCTGGTGAAGCTTGAGACATACCTGTCCGTAGATAGCATAGACCCCAGAAATGTATACTGTTATCCAACTTCTCTGATCCTGTTACTGTGTTCTCTGGTTGTATCACTTTCTCAGCCCAGGTCAAGAAAAGGTATTTATCTATTAAGTTCATTTCACCAGCCACCTTCTCCATAGCTTTGCTTCAAAACTCAACACCAAGATACGAGGTCTGACCACTAAGTTCATGAACTCATCCTAGAAAAATTGCTACATACCTCTTTGTTGAATATCACTACAGTTACCTTTGAAGTATTGTGCTTGGGAAGCTATGCACTGATGCAGGTGTCTAGTCCACCTTTCAAAGCAATTTTTGAACTCGTTTTTTTCTGGAATGGCCATCAGAGCTGCCATTGTTTTACCCTCAATGTCCTGAATATCATCAAAATGTCTTTTTTTCAATAGTTTCTTTAACTTTAGGTAAAGAAGAAAGTCATTGTGGACTAGATTAGGTGAGTAGGAAGGGTGATCCAGTACAGTTATTTGATGACTGACTAAAACCTCTCTCATATATAGTGCCATATGAGCTGGTGCATCATCATGGTGCAAGATCCATGAGTTGTTGAAGAAATTTTGGGTGGTTTTGGTCTAACTTTCCCATGCTGCCCTTTCAGCACTCCCACACAGAGAGCTTGGTTAACTGATTGTCCAGTTGGTACAAATTCATAATGAACAATCCCTCTGATATATATATTTCAAAATTTAGCAATATGTTTGACTCTTGATTTGGATTGATGCAACTTTTTTGGTCACAGAGAATTGGCTGACTTTCATTGTACATTTTGACGCTTTGATTCAGGGTCATATTGGTACACCTTGTTTCATGACCATGATAACAGAGCCCAAAACGTTTTCTTACCTCTCCAAAAGGTCTTGGTAAACTTCACAACTCTCCTTTGCTTTTGTTCACTGGAGAGCTCTTTTGGGACCATTTTTGCACACACCTTTCTCATGACAACATTTTCAGTGAAGACTTCTGTTTCTCGATTGAAGTCTACTTGGTCTGATATGCTCCTCACATTTGGCCAACAATTCAACAAATTTTTGCAATGCTTTCATCAGTTTTGCTCATTACTGGCTGTCCTAACCTCTCCTCATTAGTAATGTTTCCTCTCTCCTCAAAAAAAAAATAAAAAAATGTTCAATCTATTTGTACATTGCTGTTTCCTTCATGGTATTATGTCCAGAAATTTGTACCAACATGTCACTGATTTTACTTCCACTTTTGTTAAGTTGAACAAGAAATTTAATGTTTATTTATTGCTCTAACTCAAGCCCTAACATTCTCACAATGGCACATGAAACAATAATGAACACCACTCAGCGAGACACTACAATATGTCAACATGAACCCAATTGTGAGATACTGGTACACCAAGGTAAGGCAACATTATTAGTTGTTTGTACAGTGCTGCCAACATAAGCCCATGGTGGCAAGTTTATAAACTTAATTGTCAGACTCCTATGAACAAACATATAATTCCAATTAAAATTGTGGTTCATCCCAATATCCCTATCAAGGAGACACTGTGTACTAGGAACTGTGTTTGTGCTTTCTTTTCCTTTACTTTCTCTTGGGTTTATTTGGGATTTGCTTATTTGTCTTATTCTCTCCCCTGCTTGGTGAACTCTTTCAGAATATAGTATTTCTTGTTTATATTTGCACCAAATTAAATAACCTTGAGTGTTTGCATGTTACATTTTTATGAAAGGATGATTTAAAAACCTGGCAAAAGTGTATTATCTTATTTTAAGAAGACTGATAAAAGAAGAAAATAAGCCAAAGTGACTATTCCTCTGTGTTTTTCCTATTAAGAGAAAGACAGGGGGTTACTAAAGAAACTCCCCAGGGAGATGAATGTAGATGGACCCAATGCTTCTAAAATGACATACATATAACAGAATACGGTATATTTTATAAAACCAAAAATTGTAATTTCTTTTTTGAAAAAAATATGAGGTATTGGAATATTTGGGGACAAAATTGAAACTTTGTTAAGGAAAACTCTGAATTGATGACCAAGAAACAATATTGAAAAAAGAGTTCCTTGGCCCCAAATGATAGGTAGTGGGTGAAAAAACAGGCTACTAATTTGGACAAGATATTTTCAATACTTAAATCTGTCACAGTACTTGTATTAAAAAATACATAAAAAAAAACCTCTTACAAGTCAATAGCAAATAACAACTAATGCAATAAAAATGAATAAAAAACACTAACAGGCATCTCACAAGAAGAATCAAATCTCTGTTATGACGGTGGCAATTAAGCAACAGTCTTTTGACTCACTCTTTCCATTTTCTCACTCTCATTTCTAGGGATCATCTCCAAAATAATCAAGTTTTTTGCCTCAGGGTTTGCTGTGAAGGTAACAAAATTAAGGGAGAAGGTGATCAAGAATAAAGGCTGGAAAGTAGAGGATGGTTCTTCTGCTGATTTAGAGAGATAAAGAAAAACATGGTATGGTATGCTTTTCTTAAAAATAGCCCCTTACCCAATTATCTATGTCAGATTATTGTAAACTATGAATGTTACATAATTGGAAAAAGAATCTTTGAAAGTATAATTAAGTTAAGGATATTGAGATGAGAAGATAATCCTGGATTATCCAAGTAGGCTCCAAATGCCATCACAAGTATCCTGGTAATAAAAAGGCAGGACAAGATTTGATGCAAGCACACAAAGAAAAAACAATATGAAGACAGAGGCAGAGCCTGGAGTGTTGTGACCACAAGAAAAAAGCTAGTAACCACCAGACACTAGCAGATATAAAGAACAGATTCTACCCTAGAGTCTTTGTAGGAAGTATGGTCCTTCTCACACTTGAAATTCATATTTCTGGCCTCCAGGACTGTGAAAGAATAAGGTTCTGTTGTTTTAAGTTACTAATTTTGTAGAAGTTTATATGGGAGCCTTCGGAAAATAATATACATTAATTGACCCCTTTCTCATTACATAATGCCATTCTTTATCTCTGATCACCTCCTACCCCTTGACCTGCTTTCTTCTTTTTCTGGAATTATGATATCTACAGTGGTTTCTTTTTCTTTAAAAAATTTATCCTATTGATTTTGACATAGACAGAGAAAGACAGAGACAGAGAGAGACAGAAAGAAGGGGGAGGGCCCAGAGCAGTCTCCATAGTTGTACATCATCAGTTTCCAACATGGTTTCATTCCACACAGGTGAGTGGGGGCTATGCAGAGTGTGAACTGGGCTAGGAGCTTCCTTCATGGGAAGCATGTACCCTCAAGCCAGGGGCTTAACTGGGGGCTTCCCACATGGGAAATTCACCCCAGTGAGAACCAAACTGAGACCACACCCCAGTTCATCATATGGGGTCTGCACATGCCAAGGCTGGATTTAATCCTCAGTCCCCAGAGCTGCAAAGATAGCACTGAACCCACTGAGCCATTCCATCTTCCCATACAACTGGTTTCTTTTTATTAATGTTAGCATGGTATATTTTACTCCATCCTTTTACTTTTAATCTATATGTGTCTATAATTATTTTTAAAGTGGGTTTCTTATAGACAACACATACATGGGTCCTGCTTTTTAAATGGATAATTTCTGCCTTATATTGATATATTTGGACCATTGATGTGTATAGTTGGAATCTTTTTTTTAAGATTTATTTATTGTTTTTGACAGAGAGAGATATACAGAGACAGAGACAGAGAGAACGGGGAGGGCCCAGAACAGTCTCCATAGCTGCACATCATTGGTTTTTCCACATAGTTTCATTCCACAGGTGGGCTTGGGGCTACACAGGGCAGGAACTGGGCTGGGGTCTTGCCCCGGTGAGAACTGAACTGGGGGCACTCCCCAGTTCAGCATATGGGTCAGCACAGCTGGGGCTGGGATTCGATCCTCGGTCCCTGGGGCTGCAAAGTGAGCACCTAACCCACTGAGCCATTCCGGCTTCCCCTATAGTTGGAATCTTATCTACTATGTTTGTTACTGTTTTGTATCTTTGCCTTTGTTCTTTGGTCTTATTTTCCTGTCTTCCTGGATTTCACCGAGTATTTTACATGACTCCATTTTCTCTTCTTTCCTAGCATATTAATTATACCATTTTTAATGATTGTGCTAGTGTATGCAGTATACATTTAAAACTATTCCAAGTTGACTTTTAAATAGCATTATATCACTGCACGAGTAATGCAAACACTACCTTATAATAAAGTATTTCTAATTCATTTCTCTCAATTTTTGCATCATTGTTATCATTTATTATATATAAACATACACATGCATAAGCAGAGCTAAATGCTTATATATAAATATACATTATTGAATAATTGTTTTTATTGTTACTTTTTAAAAAGTGTTATATGTTAGATCAAATAAGAAAGAGAAAAACAGGTTTTTATTTTACCTTCACTGATTTCTTCCCCAATGCTTTTTCTTTATTTCTGGCCTATATCATTTTCCTTACCTCCAAAGAACTTTTTATTTTTTTATTATTTTAATTTTTTTTTAAGATTTATTTATTGTTTTTGACAGAGAGAGAGAGAGAGATATAGAATCAGAGACAGAGAGAAGGGGGAGGGTCTAGAACAGTCTCCATAGTTGCACATCATCAGTTTTTCAACATAGTTTCATTCCACAGGTGGGAGCGGGGCTGCAAAGGGCAGGAACCAGGCCGGGATCTTGCCCTGGTGTGAATTGAACTGGGGGCACTCTTCAGTTTAGCATATGGGTCTGCACGGGCCGGGGCCGGGATTCGATCCTCAGTCCCCGTGGCTGTAAAGTGAGCGCCTAACCCACTGAGCCATCCCGGCTTCCCCCAAAGAACCTTTTAAAACATTTCTTACGAGGTAAATCTATTGTCAACAAAGTACCTCAATTTTTGTTTCTCTGACAGTCTTTATTTCTCCTTTACTTTTTTTACATTCACTCAAAGAAAGTGGAGTGTCAAGGTTTATCACTTACAAATCCCATAAGGAGGGTGTAATGGGCAGGGGAAAAGACGTTCTCCATTCCAGTTATGATCAAGTAGGAGACAGAGCAGGATAGCAAGCACCTGCTAGTTAGGTGATTGAGTCTGGAGGTCACTCACTTTGTTATGCGTTCATCTCTAGGTGGTTATTTTGAAAGGTGCTCTGGGAAAAGTAAGGTGGAAACTTGTGTTGGAAATCCTAAGTTCAGGTTCTTACCTATGTCCAGACTCTGGGTGTGAGCAGGGTTGTATTACTGTAAAATACCTACACAACAACTCCAAATGGCTGTTTCTCATGATATACGGTACAATAGTTTCTCCTGAGGGTAGGTTTTTTAAGAAGTACAGGTGCTCTGGTATGTTTTAAAATGGATCCTTTTTCTTTCTCCTGGCTAGAAGCTTGAGGAAATTTTTCTCCCCTGTTCACTGACAATCTGGTAAAGTTGCTGGAAGTAAAACTTATGTAAATATGAGGGCCCCCTATACTATGTCTCCTTGAAGTTTTTATCTATCAGTCTTGTCTACACTGAGCTTCCAGAAGTTAATTCATTACAGTTCAGGTTTCCATACTCACTACTGTGGAGGTTTCAGCTTTGGGTTTTTGTTCTGGTAAATTGTGATACTTTGTATTAGCCTGTCAGCCTTTCCAATTTTAGGCAAAGTGGTTTGTCCTGTTACCTCACTTCTCTTAGGAATCTAAGGAGAGTTGTTGATTTTTCAGCTTGTTTAGTTTATTAATTATTGTTAAGATAGGGTGACTATTTTTATTCCAATTCGAACAAATTATGATATTTTAAAATCAGCATCCTCAAGTCTCTCAAACATTTTTTTCTAAGCTGTATTTCCAATTACCACCAATTAATTAAATTACTCATTAACCAAAGTTACTAATTTGGAAAGATCTCTGCAAGTTGAAAGGAATCAAATTATAATTTGTAATCAAGGTATAGGTGATCTGCTTGGAAAGTATACAGCCATGTAATATGAAAAACAAAGGCATTTATTTTAAAAGATACAAGATACAAGAAATATTGTACATAGGAAAATTATACCTCAGACCTCGTAAAAGTAGGCACCTTGAAAACTCATACAGTTCTCCCAGAATCTCTTCCATTGATTTTAGCACTGCAAAGACATTGAAATCACCATCAGCTGCCTTGTTGTATTTTAAATGCAATGGCTGCCCAGTACACATTTTCACTCACAGGTGTCTAGCAGACCCAGTGACTAGTACAGTGAGGTCATCATTTTTCATACAGATGTATTCTAGTTCAGTCTCCTTGGATGTCAGGTATTATTTTGATGCAAAAGTACTTGCAGTTTTGGACCATAAATTTTAAATCATTATAACTATGTTTAAACACATCTTTATTAATCAAAATAGAAACCATTACAATCAACACATTTTTCTAATAAGAAATAAGTTTGTGTATTCCCTTAGTGTAAAAATTCATGCTTCAGGATTTAACAAACTCCTAAAAAACTTTTTCTGCATCCTGCTGGTGTGGAAGCCTTTTTCTTGCAAAAAGACATCCAGGTGCTTGAAGAAGTAGTAGTCATTTGGCGAGAGGTCAGGTAAATGTGGCAGATAAGGCAAAACTTCATAACCCAATTTATTCAACTTTTGAAGTGTAGGTTGTGCTACATATGTTAGGGCATTATTGTGGAGAAGAATTGGGTCTTTTCTGCTGACCAATGCTGGTTGTAAGCATTGCAGTATTCAGTGTATCTTGTCCATTTTCTGAGCATACTTCTCCAATGTAATAGATTTGCCAGGATTCCAAAAGCTGTAATGAATCAGACCCTCAGCAGACCACGAAACAGTGAAACAGTAACCATCTCCTTTTGGGTGTTTTGTTTGTTTGTTTGTGTGTTTGTTTGTTTGGTGCAAGTTTGGCTTCAGAAAGTGCTTTGGAGCGCCTTCTTTGTTCAACCACTGAGCTGGTTGTCACTGTTAGTCATATAAAATCTACTTTTTATTGCATATTGTAATTGGATCGAGAAATGGCTAGTTGTTGCATAGAATAACAGAAGATGACACTCATAAATAATATTTTTTTTTTTCAGTCAGCTCATGAAGCATTCACTTATTGATCTTTTTCACCTTTCCAATTTACTTCAAATGCCAAACTCTATCATGGTAAATGTTGAATTCTTGGACAACTTCTCACATACTTGTAAGAGGATCAGCTTGAATGATTGCTCTCAGTTGGTCATTATCAAGTCCAATGACTTTCAACTTCTGATGGCCAACCACTACACTCATCATTAAGCTTCTCATCTCCTTTGCAAAATTTCTTGAAACATCACTGCACTGTACATTTGTTAGCAGTTCATGGGCCAAATGCACTCTTTTTTCTGTAAGCTATCTCTGTTATTTTAAAACCCATTTTAAAATTGAATAAAAAAATTGCTTAAATTTGCTGTTTGTCTAACATCATTTCTGTAATCTAAAATAAATATAAGGGGATGCTGGGATGGCTCAGCTGGTTAAGCACTCATCTTACAGTCTTGGGGTCTGAGGATCATATGCCGGCCCTAGGCCGTATGGACCCATATACTGAACTGGAGCATGCCCCCAGTTTGGTTCTCACCTGGGAAAGCTTCCCATGTGGGAGGCCCCCAGTTTGGCTCCTGCCATGGGCATGCTTCTCATGTAGGAGACCCCCAACAGGGAGATGCCTCCCATGTTGGAGGTCCCTAGCCTTTTTCCTACCCTGCACAGCCCTGTGCCCACCTGTGAGGTGAAACTATATCCAAAACTAATGATGGACAACTATGGAGACAGCTCTGGGCTCACCCCTTCTCTCTGTCTTTCTCCTGTCTCTCTGTCATAAACAATAAAAATAAATCTTTAAGATAAATATAAAATAAACAGCAAGTAATACATCAAAAATAAAATAAGAAATGCATATTAAAATGATGTGTAACATAACCACATTTATTTATGAATGTATTCTAAATCACGTGGCAAATCTCAACAATGCAAAAGCCACAGCTATGTTTGCACCATACTAAAACATTGATATCAGGCAAGCTGTTCTCGTTATACTGACAATGGCTGAATTTTTCTAGACAGACCTTGTATATGGTGCCTGCTTTTATGATTTTGGGGTCCAGTGGAAGAAACCATCAGTAAATTTCTTCCATTTGCATTGCCTGGCTGTTTGATCTACTTGATAAACCATTTTGTCTATATATTAGATTATATATTTTTCAGGTGAAATATGATATCATGTAAGAATAATTTTAAGTTTAAAATAAAAATAATTTTCAGCAAACAGTAAGTTAAGATTCTTTGGCCTTTGGCAGTAATTTAAATCATAAATTTAAACAAGTTTTCAACAGTTTCAAGTGGAATTATATAAGCAATAAAAGAACAAACACGGGGGAGAGAAAATTTAAGAAAGTTCTAATATTGTACATTGTGTAGCATATTTTCTTTTAAATAGAAAATTATTACTTCACGTTAAATCAGGCATAACAACCTATGATATTTACTATTTATGTGCTGAGAGATAGATAGAACACACATATAATTTTAATTTTTGCTATGGTAACAAGTATAAAGTTATCATAGTTGTAGAATGACAGATTCACTCCTCTGATAAGAAGTATTCCCTATATTTGCCAAAAGGTTATATACAGAGCCTAAATTCAAGTATTTTAAATAATTCTACCTAACTAGATGGGGAATTTGCAATAAGAAAAGCAGCACTAGCCTCTTCAAAAATTATAGTATGTTGAAAATATTTTAACACATCTGAGTATTTTCAACACAATATTTTTATTATTAATTTTCAACATTATCTCTCATTTACTTATTTTTGTTGTTAAATACCTCTCATTACTTCATTAGGAATATTGTACATTTGTCTTGATGAAAACCTAAGTGATAAATGCATTCACCGTGTGCATTTATTTTATTTAAAGTTTAATTTTATTGTTTTGAAAGAAGGTGAGAGAGACAGAGAAAAGAGAGAGGGCTCAGAGCAGTCCCCATAGTTGCATATTATTAGTTTCAACATAGTCTCACCCCAGACAGGTGGATGCAGGGCTGAACCAAACCGGGCACCTCCCTCATGGGAAGTGAGAACCCAGTTACCAGTTGCACCCAGGGCTGGGATGATCCCTTGACCTAGTGGTTGCAAGACAAGCACTCAATGTCTTGAGTCATTCCTCCCACCCCCCATCAAGTGCATTTAAATAAATATAGCTCCTAGTCTATGTGAAAGATCGTTCCCATGTTTGTTTTATTCCCAACATGAATGTTTATGTTTATATATTTCCATTCTCTTATGTCAAGCATTCAGCACTTTTATATCCAATTAGACTTCAAATAAAATCCCACATTATTATAAAATTAGTAATAATTTTCTTTCTTAATATAATTAAAAAATAAAACTTTTTGTAAGTTTGAGAACACATTGGTTAGTTGAATTAATAAAGAGTATATTATGAAATAAAAATTATGACAAAACTCAAGCAAGCATATGGTTTATCTATGACTTCCAAGTTCTCAGATGTGTAAATGGTTGTATGTAAATAACAAATCTCTTGTTTAATCTTTCTTAATATAAAATAGTATGTCCTCATTTATTACCATACTTATTCCACATTTAATGAATGCTTAACATATGTTCTATGTTTTCTAGGTACTAGACCCTCAATGGTAAATTTAACAAACCAAATTCAAGCTCTTTGTCATACAATATATTTTTTTTAATTTATACTTTCCATCTAACAGGAAAGCAATTCCTTTGGTCTTTGTCTGCCTCCTCATCATTCAGTTTTTTGTTAAAATATATGGCCTTAGCCCATATATAAACATGTTAGTGAATGGGTTGCTAATCCATCTCCATCATTTTCAATCACAAAATTATATTTGATTTGCTTAATTCCTCTTTGAAATTATTTTACTTACACTATTATTTAATTTTATTCTATGCAAGTAGAATAAAATTCCCATAGATTAGATCCATGCAGCCCCTTCAGTAAAGTGAACAATATCTTATATATGGTAGACTATCAATAAATGTTTCTGGGAAACAGAAAAGATGTTGGTGTGAGAGGACCTCTTGAAACCACTCCTGGAAAGAACAACAAATTAAACAACTAAAATACAATCAGAGAATCCCTAAGCAGCACACAGCCTCAGTTGAGGAATCTACTCATCACAAGAAAATACCTAAAGTTGGAGAAAGGGAGGTGAGTGAGAGAGAAAGAAAGAAAGGGAGCTGTGTAGTGACATGCTGTGGAGTGTGACCTGGAGACCTACCTGGTCACTGACCCAGAGGCTGATCCAGAGACAAGCAGAGGAGATTTTTGACTGAGGTGGAAGTATGGAAGTAGGGGTTGAGGTACAGAACAACTCTGGATGAGTTGGAGGCCTAGAACTGACAAAAGCAGAGGCACAGGCAGCCAGAATGCAGGGTAGACAGCAGAAGTGGGTGTGGCTGGCTGTGGCAAAATGCCACAGCAGGAGTGCAGGGGGCGCAGCCATAGTGTGGTGAGGGTGGCAATGGCACAGTGCAGGAGGCCAGAGTGAGACAATAGCAGCAGACAGAAATTGGCATGGATGAAATGAGTAAGGGTCAGTCTGCCAGAGTGTGGGTCAGGTAGTTGGAGCTAGTGGCCCACAGAGCATAAGGCCGATGACTTGAGCAGAAAGCAGGTATTCTGGTGTCTGGGGTGCTGGCAGCTGAAGCAGAATGGCCCTCCATGAGATAGGATGCCAGGCGGAGTACCATGTGGCCTTGGACACAGAACATGGATGCTGTCTCTTGCTCTCTCCCAAAGCTTGCCCTGCCAATGCCATGGGGAGTCTGCATTAGGTGAGAGGCTGCCCAGAAGCCACCATTACCCTGTGATGCAAACAAGCCTTTGCCTTCCCCAACAAACTCCGCCCCCATCCTTCTGGCTGAGCTGGCAGAAGAATCTAGGAAAACTGAAGCACAAGTGTGGTAGCTTCTGACTGCAGTGGGATCTCAAAAGCATAGAATATTATTTTAGCCTAGTGACCAGGGCAACTGAGCTAAAAAAATGTCCAACTTTTAGAAAATCTCACATTGAGAAAACCAAATAATAAAGAGAAAATATTACAAGACACTGCAGTGACACCAGCTAGGAAGTAAAAGAAAGATTTCTTTACATATACCAGAAGAAAAGTCCTAATGTATATGACAAGAAAAACTCCAGGAAAACAACTTGAAGGCTTGGAAATAAATGAGCTCATTGACAAAGAATTCAAGGTTGCAATTCTGAAAATACTCAAAGAGATCAAAGTAAATTGGTGGAGTATGCAGAGGGAGATAAGTGATCTCAGAAATAAAAATTGAATCAATAAAAATGAAGCAAATAGAAATTCTAAAAATAACACAATAAAAGAAATAAAAAATAAAATAGCTAGGATAGGTAGCAGAGCTGACCAGATACAGAAAATAATTAATAAAATTGAAGTTTGGAATTTGTAAATTTCACAGAAAGAAGAAGAGTAGGACCTAAGAGCTAAAAGAAATAAAAAATATCTACAAGAACTATGTGACTCCATTAGAAATAACAACATAAGAATAATAGGTACTTCAGTGGGAGCAGAGGATGAGATGGGTACAGAAAGTTTGCTCAGACAAATAATAAATGAGAACTTCTCAAATTTCTGGCAAGAACTGGAACCTCAAATTCAAGAAAGAAATAGGACCCTTAGCTGCTTCTGGCAGACTCTCTCCAAGGTACCTTATACTGAAGATGTCAAAGGTTAAACAAGAAAAAGAAATCCTCAAGGCACCAAGAAAAAAGAACACCATCACCTATAAAGGAAAGCCCATCAGATGATAATCAGATTTCTCAACATAAACACTACAAGCCAGGAGGGAGTAAAATCAAATATTCAAATTATTAAAGGAGAAAAATTACCAGCTAAGAACCATCTACTCAGCAAAGTTATTCTTTAGATATGAAGGAGGAATAAAGACTTTTTCAGATATACAGAAACTGAAGGAATTTTCTAGCACAAGACCAGCATTGCAAGAAATACCGAAGAAGGTGATTGCACCTGAAAGAAAAGAAAATTAAATAGGATAAACTGGAACAATGATAAGATAAAAGGAGAGGAAGTAAAGGTCAAAACTTCTAAAGAGTAAGGATATAAGAAGCATCCTTAAGAAAATAAACCACTGCATATGTGAAACTTCCTTTTACATAAAGTTCATGGTAACCACGCAAAAATAATTTAGAACAGGGACACATAATTTTAAAAAGAGAGAAAATAGAGAAAACAGTCATAAATATCTTCCAACTAAAATAACTCATGAAAATAAAAAAAGCTAAGAAGCAACCAAAAAAAAAAAAAAGAGCTACCAAAAAACAAAACATAAAATGGCCATAAGAAATCCTCAAATATCAATCATCACCCTAAATTTAAATGGACTTAACTCACCAAAGAAGACACAAAGTAGCAAACTGGATTAAAGAACAATAACCAACTTTATGCTGCCTATATGACACACACCTCAGCCATAAGAATAAATACAGATTCAAAGAGAAAGGGTGGAGAAAACACTCCAAGCAAGTGGCATCCAGAGAAAAGCAGATGTAGACATACTAATATCTGATGAAACAGATTTCAGGATCAAAAAGATGACAAGACAGAAATGATCATTTTCTAATAGTGACTGGGACAATACCAAAAAAAAAAAGACATGATACATATTAATATATATGCCCCCACCCAAGAAGCACCAAAACTTACAAAGCAACTACTCACAGATCTAAAAGGAGATATTGACCAAAACAAAATGATAGTACATAAACACCCTCTTGACAGCCATGATAATCCAAACAGAAAATAATAAAGAAATACCAGCCTTAAGTGATATATTAGAGTAACTGGATGTAGTTGATATTTACAGGACACTTCATCCTATAACACATGACTATACATTCTTCTCTGGTGCTCAAGGAACATTCACAAAGACAGACTACATGCTGGTACACAAAGCTAACCTCAGCAATTTCAAGAAGATTAAAATCATACCAACTGTATTCTCTGATTACAAAGCTTTGCAATTGGAGAGCAACTACAAAAAGAAAATAAACAAACAAACAGAAACAAACAAAAAAAACCCAAATGTACATGGGGATTAAACACCTGATTATTTAAAAATGACTAGATGAAAAAAGAAATAAAAATGTAGATTAAAAATTACATAGAAATGAACAACAATGAAAACACAACATACCAGAATTACTGGGATGCAAAGAAGGCAGTAATAAGAGGGAAATTGATATCACTGCAGCCCCATCTCCCAAAATAAGAAAAAAATCACAAGTAAACCACCTAATATCACATGTTAAAAAACTAGAAAAAGAACAACAAACACCCAAAGTCAGCAAAAAGAAGGAAATAATAAAACTTAAAGCAGCACAAAATGAAATAAAAAATAGAAATATAATCAAAGAAATTAATGCTACAAAGAGGTTGTTCTTTAAAAAGAAATTAATAAAATTGACAAACCACAGGCTAGGCTCACCAAGAAAAAAAAAAAGAGAAATGACCCAAATAATTCAAATTACAAATGAAACACAGTAAAATTAGAAATGATACCATAGAAATACAAAGTATCATACAAGAATACTGTGAAGGCCAATATGCCACAAAATTTTGTAACCTAGAAGAAATGGACAAGTCTTTAGAAACATATAGTCTACCTAGACTATATCAAGAAGAACTGGATGATCTAAACAGATCAATCAACAGAAAGGAAATTGGAACAATCATCTAAAACCTCTCCAAAATCAAGAGTCCAGGACCAGGTAGTCTCACTAATGAGTTTTACCAGGCATTTATAGAGAAATAACACCTATCCTCAAAGTTTTCCAAACAATTGAAGAAGAGAAAGTACTTCCCAACTCATTCTGTGAGGCAAACATTACCCTAATACCAAAGCCTGGTAAGGACATCACACACAAAAAAAACAAAACTATAGAGCAATATCTCTAATGAACTCCATTGCAAAAATCCTAGAGAAAATAGTAACAAATAGAATACAAAAATGCATTAAAAAATTATACATCACCATCAAGTGTGATTCATTCCAAGGGCACAAGGATGGTTTAATGTATGCAAATTGATCAATATGATACACCACATAAACAAAATAAAAGATAAAAACCATATGAACATATCAATTGATACAGAAGAAATATTCAACAAGATACAATCATTTGCGATCAAACACTCAATAAAATAGGTATAGAAAATAAGTACCTCAACATGATAAAGGCCATATATAATAAACCCTCACCAAATGTCATACTGATTGGGAAAAAATTAAAATCTTTTTTTCTAAAATCAGGAACAAGACAGGTATGTGCCCTGTAACCACTGCTATTCAACATAGTGCTGGACATTCTAGCCAGAGCCATCAAGCAGGAGAAAGAAATAAAAGGCATCCAAATTGGGGATGAAGAAGTTAAACTGTCATATTTTGCAAATGACAAGATTCTTCATATAGAAACTCTAAAGACTCCAGTGGAAATCAGTTAGAAATAATAAATGTATACAGTAAAGTTTCAGGATACACAATCAATGTACAAAAATCCACAGCATTTTTATATACAAACTACAAAACTTCAGAAAAAGAAATGAAAAAACAATAACTTTTGCAATCAAAACAAAAAGAATAAAATACTTAAGAATAAACTTAAGAAAGAATGTGAAGGATTTATACACAGAGAACTATTAAAAACTTTAAAAATTTGAAGAAGATACAAAGAAATGGAAAGATATTTTGTGTTCATGGATTGAAAGAATCAACATAGTTAAAATGGCCTTATTGCCTAAAGTAACATACAGATTTAATACAATTCTCATCAAAATCTCACAGGCATTCTTTCAAGAAATAGATAAAAGAGGCATCAGATTCATACAGAACCCCAAAAGACCCCAAATTGCCAAAGCAATCCTCTGAAAAAAAAGAATAAGCCTGGAGGAATCATGCTCCCTGATTTCAGTCTATGCTACAAAGTGTGACTAATCAAAAACAGTTTGTTATTGGCAGAAAAATAGACAAACAGACCAATGGACCAGAATCAAAAATCCAGAAAAAAACCCACAAGTATATGAACAGATAGTTTTTGACAAAAGAGTAAAAAATATACAATGGAGAAAAGAAAGCCTCTTCAGTAAATCGTGCTGGGAAAATTGGGAAACCACAAGCAAAAGAATGAATCTGGACTGTAAAATGTCACCATATACCAAAATTTATCAATGTGGATTAAAGGCATTCACATAAGACCTGAAACAATAAAGTGCATGGAGGGAAGCATCCAGCAATAAACTCGTGGACCTTGGGCTCAGAGAGCACTTTCTGAACTTGACCCCAAAGGCAAAAGAGGTAAAAGCAAAAATAAATGAATGGGACTATATGAAAGTAAAAGCTTCTGCACAGCAAAGGAAACCATCAAAAAGGAAAACAAAACCAAATGAATGAAAGACAATATTTCCAAACATACCTCTCATAAGGGGCTAATACCTAAAATATATGAGAACTCATACAACTCAACAACAACAACAACAACAACAAATGATTCTATTAAAAAATGAGCAGGAGGGAGAAAAAAGATGGCGGCATCAGAGGAGAACCCCGATACCTACCTGGGAAGGAACTTATGACCAAAAGGGAATCCACAGGCAAAACCCTGAGAGTCACCCTCAACTGAGAGAACCACACAACGCAGAACAACGCACAAAGGTTAGAGAAAAATGGGGAGAGAGGGAGTGGGAAGGGGAAGGAGCAGTTCGAGGACAGGGACACAAAGCATGGCCCGGGGCTGGCAAAAACAAAGGGGGATTGGGGAACTACGGTCAAAGTGGAGCTAGATCGAGGGCAGGCTGGAAGCCATGACCTAAGGAGCGTGGAAGCCCCACAAGACTATGGACAATTTAACATCCAAACTCAAAGGGCAGCACACAGTGCCCTAATCATATCATGGAGCCTGAGGTGGAACAGGGACTGTGGAGAAGGGCTGCTACATTTCCCGGGCATGTGGGGAGAGAGCAGGGCACCAGCCCACAGCAGCTGGGCACCCCTGATTTACAGAGGAGACACAGCTGAGATCTTAGAATTGACTGTGAGGGAGCACCTTTTGAAGACAGGGCTCTTGGAGCAAGGGCAGCCACTCGAGCTGGCACGAAGGCAGCACACTCGGCTGCATTAGACATGCTTAGAGTGAATCCGGCATTCTTTGAGACCCTGCAGAGCTGCCGGCAGAGCTGCAGTTCAAGCCTCTGCCAAGCAGCGCCTGCACCACAGCCAAGCTGCAGCCTGGCGGCAGGCTCAGAGATCAGATTAGAAAGCAGCCAATCAGAGGAGAGAAAACCAGAGCCCCGGGGCCCCGCCCTCACTGAACCACCAGCGCCCCTGCTGAAAGAGGAATCTGCTATTGTGTCTCAGGTCTACTCTAGCTCCCACTCATACGTTCCTGACCCCCCAGCCCACACCCTCACTACCCTGCCTTCTAATAGCTAAGACATCAACCTGAAGAGAAACCACAGGACACAGAAACTGACTGTTTCCCCCAACACTTTCCCAAAATCTCCTGCTCCCACAACTGGAGCCCATAAGAAAAAATAGAGAAGTCAATCTCATAGGAAAACCCCCAGAGGGAAAACATACTTATGCATAAAGAAAAAAGAACCACATCAAACACAATGCACACCTCAGAATCCAAAGCCCCTCCAGGAGATCAGGGGCATTCTTTAGAAAAAAGGCTTGCACACTTGGAATCAAATCTAAGTGAAACAGAATTCAGGGATGCAATACTCAAGGCACACAGAGAGCTCAGAATGTGCTAGCAAAGTACCCAGATACAGTTATATGACCTCAATAAGATATTTTCTGAGCAAAATGAGTACTTTACCAATAAAAGTGAGAAGTTAGAGCAGAACCAAAAGGAACTCCTCGAAATAAAAGGCATCATGGGAGAGTTGAGAAAAGAACTGAGCAGCATAGGAAACAGGGCTGAGCAGCTAGAGGAAAGAATTAGTGAGATCAAAGATACAAACATGGAAATATCACAGAGGGAAGAAGAAAGAGAAATGAGAATCAAGAGAAATGAAAGAGCCCTACAAGAACTCTCTGACTCCATCAGAAAGAACAATATTAGAATATTAGGGGTACCAGAAGGAAGTGAGATGAAATCTTCTCGGAGTCTACTAAAACAAATAGTGGATGAGAGTTTTCCTAACCTATGGAAAGAACTACAGCCCCAAATTTAAGAGGAAAAGGGGAGCCCTAGCTACCTAGACCCTAGCATATCTTCTCCAAGGCACATTGTTCTGAAGATGACAAAAACCAAAGACAAAGAAAGAACCTTCAAGGCTGCCAGGGAAAAACAAAATATAACTTTCAAAGGAAAACCTATCAGGCTGTCACCAGACTTCTCAGCAGAAACTCTACAAGCCAGGAGGGAGTGGAGCCCAATCTTCAAAATATTAAAAGAGAGAAATTTTCAGTCAAAAATTAACTATCCAGCAAAATTAACCTTTAGAAATGAAGGAGGAATTAAGGCCTTTTTAGATATACAGAAGCTGAGGGAATTCTCCAGCTCAAAACCAGCACTCCAAGAAATACTAAAGGAGGCAATTCAGCATGAACCAAGAAATCAAAATAAATGGAGAAAAGTTGGGAGAACAAAAAAATAAAAAGGAAAGAAGAAATGGATAGAGGATATCCTCATATATCAATCATCACCCTGAATGTAAATGGACTGAATTCACCAATAAAGAGGCACAGGGTAGCGGACAGGATTAAAAAACAAAATCCAACCATATGCAGCCTACCTCAGCCACAAAGACAAACGTAGACTCAGTTTAAAAGGATGGAAAACAAGACTCCAGGCAAATGGCAGTCAGAGAAAAGTTGGAGTGGCCATACTGATTTCTGATGAAAAAGACATCAGGATAAAAACAAAATAATAAGACAGAAAGATGGACATTACATCTTAATAAAAGGGACAATACAACAAGAAAACATGACACTCATATATATACCCCCATTCAGAAAGCACCACAATTTATAAAGCAACTACTAACAGATCTAAAGGAGAATTTGACAATAATACAATTATAGTAGGGGATCTAAACATGCCCCTGACAACATTGGACAGATCATCCAAGCAGAAAATAAATAAGCAAATTGCAGCTTTAAATGATACATTACAGAAAATGGACATAATTGACATTTACAGATCATTTCATCCAGCAACACAGGGCTATACAGGCTACTCTAGTGCACATGGAACATTTTCAAGGATACACCATATTCTGGGACTGAAATCCAACCTCACCAAATTTAAGGGCCACCAAATCATACCAAGTGTATTCTCAGACCACAAAGCGTTGAAATTAGAGATCAATTGCAAAAGATTAAGTGCAGAGAGAACCACATATATATGGAGATTGAACAACATGCTATTAAAAAGTGACTGGATAAAAGAGGAAATAAAACAAGACATTAAAAAAATTGTAGAAACAAATGACAATGAAAACACAATGTACCAAATTTTCTGGGACACAGTGAAAGCAGTAAAAAGAGGAAAATTTATATCATCACACGCCTATCTCAAGAAACATGAAAAACTACAAGTAAACACCCTCACATCTCATCTTATAGAGCTAGAAAAAGAAGAACAGAGGTCCCTCAAAGCCAGACGAAGAAAAGAATTAATAAAATTAAAGTAGAAATTAATGAAATTCAGAACAGAAAAACAATAGAAAAAATTAACACCACAAAGAGCTGGTTCTTTTTAAAAAATCAATAAAATTGACAAACCACTGGCTAGGCTCACTGAAGGGCAAAGAGAATAATTGCATATATCCAGAATACGAGATGATAGGGGGAGATCACAACTGATGCTGCAGAAATACAAACAATCATAAGAGATTATTATGAAAGACTCTATGCCAACAGATTTGACAATCTAGAGGAAATGGACAAATTTCTAGAAACATATAATTTACCTAAACTGAACCAAGAAGATTTGGATAACCTAAATAGACCAATCAACAGTACAGAACTTGAAACAATTATCCAAAACCTGCCCAAGGGCAAAAGGCCTGGACCAGATGGCTTTACCAATGAGTGCTACGAGTCATTCAAGGAAGAACTAATGCCCATCCTCCTCAAACTACTCCAGAAAATTCAAGAGGAGGCAGTACTACCCAACTCTTTCTTTGAAGCTAATATCACCCTAATACCAAAACCTGGGAAAGACAATACCAAAAAGGAAAACTATAGTCCACTCTCAATGATGAACACTGATGCAAAAATCCTAAATAAAATTTTAGCTAACAGAATACAACAATGCATTAAAAAGATTATTCACCATGACCAAGTGGGATTCATCCCAGTGGCACAAGGATGGTTCAACATATGCAAATCAATCAATGTAATCCAGTACATAAACCAAATGAAGGATAAAAACCACATGATTATCTCAACTGATGCAGAAAAAGCATTTGACAAGATACAACACCCATTTATGATAAAAACACTGAATAAAATGGGAATTGAAGGAAAGTACCTCAACATAATAAAGGCCATATATGACAAACCGTCCACAAATATTCTACTGAATGGGGAAAAGCTGAAGCCTATTTTGCTAAAATCAGAAACAAGACAGGGATGTCTCCTGTCACCACTTTTGTTCAACATAGTTCTGGAAATTCTAGCCAGAGCAATCAGACAAGAGAAAGGAATAAAAGGTATTAGAATCAGGAGAGAAGTAGTTAAACTGTCACTCTTTGCAGAAGACATGATCCTTTATATAGAAAACCCCAAAGACTCTATCAGAAATCTATTACAAATAATAGACAAATACAGTAGAGTTGCAGGATACAAAATCAATGTCCCAAAATCAACTGCATTTTTGTATGCCAACAATGAAACTTCAGAAAGAGAGATGAGAAGATCTATTCCCTTTGCCATTGCAAACAAAAAAAAAAAGAAATACCTAGGAATAAATCTAACAAAGAACGTGAAGGACTTACACACTGAAAACTATAAGACACTCTTAAAAGTAATTAAAGAGGACACAAAGAAATTGAAAGACATTCCATGTTCATGGATTGGAACAATCAACATAGTTAAAATGGCCACACCCTCAAAGCAATATACAGATTCAATGCCATTCTCATCAAAATCCCACAGTCATTCTTTCAAGAAATAGATTAAAAAATGATCAAATTTGTATGGAACCACGAAAGACGCTGAATCGCAAAAGCTATCCTAAGAAAGAAGGATAAAGCTTGGGGCATCTCACTGCCTCACTTTTATCTGTACTACAAAGCCTCAGTAATCAAAACAGCTTGGTACTGGCAGAAAAACAGACACACGGACCAATGGAACAGAATTGAAAACCCAGAAATAAACCCACAAAT